>CM043114.1:8989433-9164678 GCA_023701765.1 Hylyphantes graminicola
TATCCTGCGATCCAAACCACTCGGCTATCGATCACCACATGACACCCTAAATTGTCTCCGTGTTGGTAGATGGTGCGGTTGGTAGGTTCAGTCTCTACCCTACTATAGAACTATTTGGTCCCAACCCATGCACATTTCGGCAAACTGTACATTTCTATCGCAAAACGTTTAGCTCCTTCCAATTTTCAAACATCCAGCTCGAATTTTAAACACACCAAATTATTTAAATCGAAATCCAAACACAAAAATTCCATTTTCGTAGTTACTAATCATTTTTAGTAGTTTTAGAAACTGATGTAACAGAATCTGCAAATTGTAAAATTACTAGGCAATATGTCGATTCAATCAAACCAAACTCAAAACAAATGCATCCCTTCGTCAACACATTCTCGTGCTCCCCTAGTTCAAGTATGCAACCACGACCAAAACGCGTGATCAATTGGCTTTTTACTATTTTTCGGAGGGGCCGGCTCAATATTTCGGAATTGCATCAATTCCTATTCCGGTCAATTTTGAAACACCCTGTATATTCTTGCATTATCTTTCTTTTTGGATTTTTAAGTTGAAAAATACTCCAAACCAGGGTTCGCTTACGGAAAACTTATTTTTTAAAAAAAAAACTCATTGATACAAACTTATTAATACGAGAAAAGTACTTATTACATAGAGACCTGTAAGCCACAGCTACAGGGTGTTCCAAAATTGACCGGAATTGTATAGGACGCAATTCCTAAATATTTACCCGGCCCCCGCCAATGAAAAACGGCTAACTAATTGGCCGCCCTTTCGGTCGTGCATGAAATCTTGCACTTGTGCTACACAAGAATGTAGAACTTTTAGTTTGGTTTGGTTGAATTTACATCTGATAAAAATTACAGGTTCAACTAGTTTTCCAAAAAAAAAAATTTTAGGAGGCTGTTCATTTTGATAGGTTGTTGCATTATTGTTAAAAAACTTGATGTTGACCATCAGTCTATACATAACAATTATTGTATTTTGCTTATTTAAGCTGGGTAGGTATGCACATATACAGGGTGGTTATAAAATAACGCTCGCTGTTCGGGGTGGTCTGTAGCTTTAATGAATAATCCAAATGCAGGAGACTTTGAGACACTTACTAATCAAGAAGGGGGGAAAGAATGGAATCATAAAAAAACAAACTCGTCTCTTGACCAGGGTTCTAAATTACGAGGCGTAATTGGATGCGTTGGCCGTAATTAGTCATAATTGTCTACGCCGCGTAATTTAGTACCTTGGTGAAGAGACGAATTTCGTTTTATTGTTCCATGCTTTATCGAAGAAAAGAAACTCGTCTCTTGACCAGGGTTCTAAATTACGAGGCGTAATTAGCTGTGTTGGCCGTAATGGGCCATAATTGACGACGCCTCGTAACTTAGAACCCTGGTCAAGAGACGAGTTTGATTTTTAGATTATTCTTTTTTGTGATTATTTTTTAAAATTCTATCTTTTTATGATTCCATTCTTCCCCCCCCACCCCTTCTTGATTAGTAAGTGTCTCAAATTTTGAAGCATTTGGACTATTCATTCAAGCTACAGACCACTCCGAATAGCGAGCGTTATTTTATAACCACCCTGTATATTCCGGTGTGTGTGCATGATCAGTGACCCGCTTATAAGATTTCGTCAAGTAAGACAGCCACAGAAGGATTTTTTACTGACAGAGAAAAGAAGTACACCCAGGGCAAAGGCGGGAATTGAACCCGCACTCATTGCAGCGCGCGGACTGCTAGCGTTATGGCTTGCGATCCAAACCTCTCGGCTATCGATCCCCACATGACACCCTAAATTGTCTCCGTGTTGGTAGATGGTGCGGTTGGTAGGTTCAGTCTCTACCCTACTATAGAACTATTTGGTCCCAACACATGCACATTTCGACAAACTGTACATTTCTATCGCAAAACGTTAAGCTCCTTCCAATTTTCAAACATCCAGCTCGAATTTGAAACACACCAAATTATTTAAATCGAAATCCAAACACAAAAATTCCATTTTCGTAGTTACTAATCATTTTAGTAGTTTTATAAACTGTGATGTAACAGAATCTGCAAATTGTAAAATTACTAGGCAATATGTCGATTCAATCAAACCAAACTCAAAACAAATGCATTCCTTCGTCAACGCATTCTCGTGCTGCCCTAGTTCAAGTATGCAACCACGACCAAAACGCGTGATCAATTGGCTTTTTACTATTTTTCGGAGGGACCGGCTCAATATTTCGGAATTGCATCAATTCCTATTCCGGTCAATTTTGAAACACCCTGTAGTTTGTAGTTCAGCCTCTATTCTATTTTCTATTACTACCTCGACCCCTATTTTACTCTATTACTCCCTATCTGTTTACCAAGCCTGTCGATTAAACCTTGTGTTTCATTCTTTTAATCGCTTACCCATTATAACTCTCCGTAAATGTTTTTTTTTACATGGATGGGTGTTTAGCCCATCGCACAACCTTCCTCTTTTACCCAGGCTTTGGACCAGCATAGGGACGGTCAAAACCCCACCCATGGCAGAGTTAGAAAAAAAATTGCTTATCTCTCTTTTCTACCTTTCACCTTTCTCCCAACATTGTCCTAAATGTATCTTCTTCACTCTATTATCTTTTTCGAGGTGAACTATTTCCTTAAAGTTTTCATTCATACTTCGATCGGTTCTCCGATTCCCATAAGTGACATTGATCAACCAATCAGGAGAAAGAGTTTATTTTCATCTCATTCTTTACTGGCGTTCTTTCACCCTTATTTGTATTTCTTTGGCGTCCTCTCACTTCCATTTTCTCCTCTATATATCAGCATCCCCCCCCCCCCCATTCTATAACTCTTCCTTAATTATTTTTTCTCAACATAAATTTAAAGTCGTATTTTGTTTTGTACTTCCTGCGTCTTAGCTATAAATCATTGAAATATATAAATCTTTTTGTTGTTGATGCTAAACTTTCATGTCATAGAACCTAGATCTGCTCCACGAGTCCATGTATTCTAGCACAGTCAATAACAAGAATTGGAGACGATTATAAGACTTCTAAACCTAGACCCAGACAGTTTAGGAAATGCTCCAGAAAGGCTGACTTTCGATGACACTTATGATCTAAATCTTAATTCAGATTTACTTTGAACTGAGGTTTCTGTGTTTAAATACAGATAATTTTTTCAATTGAATGCCTCGTGAAATTCCTATTTTCTAATTAAACATCATTATTTCCTATTTGAATAATACATGTCTTTTCAGGGTGAAATTAATCAAAGGCCTCCGAGTTGTGGACGCTTCCGTGATGCCTTTCATTCCTTCGGGAAACCTCAATGCCCCGACCATCATGATCGCCGAGAAGGCCGCGGACATGATCAAGGGGACCATAGACTGCTACACACAGACACCAGTTTGAAGTGTATGGTTGTAAATAAAGGTTTCTGAACAACCATTGTGGATGTTGTTGTCTTGTCTATGCGTAGAGATTCTGAAGGTCAATTAAGTTCGTGCAACTCGGTCTACACAGCAATCTGAAGGTCTTTTGTACTGATGGCTTTATTATCATGTAGTCACATACTAACATGTTTGTAAATCGGAATTTAGTTTTCAAACTTTACGTGTGTAGAGAAAAATTAACTGCAATCTTTAATCAACTAATAAACTACGAAAGTATAACAATCTTGACAGGTTGCAAATAACGACTCACAAAACTCTAAATAAATTATGTATATTTCGGCAACCTGTCAAAGTTTAGATCATAAAAATCGCACTGCAAAATAAGGAATTTTTAAAAAATGTATAAAATACAGCTTAGTGTATATTTATATAAAATAAAAACAGTAAACGCTCCATAGGACAGTTGTGGGTGACATATGTGAAAGAAAGAAACTATATATGACCACCGTGGGTAAAGGCTTTCGCTTAGTGACTATTGAGACTTTCTGAGTTGACCCCCGGCTGTTCCCTTGTACTCTTCAAATACAATCAATTGTTATAGGTGAAGTGATAAAAACGTAAGTTAATAACTATTGACAAGATAAATAACACCCTGCCAAATAAAAATACATTTACAAAGCAGTGCAGCTCCAGTGCATTCATAATTATAGCATTTCCTCAGAAAATTCGGAGACTATTAGTCGAAATGTCACATTAGGTTCTACAGCAACGTTAATAAACTAGTATCCCCTTAAAAAAGCTTAAAAAGTAGTGAGGACTAAAGCCGCATCCTACCAAGCCGTTAGCCAAACATAATAATTTACCATCTAACCAAGAAAACCGTGCAACCGCAAAATTATATAGTAGTAGAAACTCGGTCGTAGCATTATCCGATACTTTACTGAAAAGTCGTCTATACATATTAGGCTATGCCCCCACGCCCACACTCATATTTTCTACTGCACAGAATAAACACCGAAAATATACCGCATGCGCAATCGTTTTCATTACATGCCTTTCAACTTGTATCCACAGCGCACGGTGTTCGAGTTTTATAACGCATGCCGCAAAAGTCAGGAACCCAAGCGTGGGCAGAGCCTCAAAGCATCAAAGAAACATTTGAAGGTTGATAAACCAGGTAATGCCTGCCAGGCCTACCATTAAGAAGGGATAAGTGCCGGAAATGGAGCACAGATAGTTCCTCTTCTACGGTAGTTTTGACAAAAGTACTCTGTTAATGTGTTTTTACCAAATCGAATTCAGAGGGCTGGGGAGCCCAGTCGGTTAGGCATTCGCTTAGCATGCGGAAGGTCCCAGGTCCGGGTCCGGGCATTGCCAAAATAATTGCCGTCCAACAAACGGCCCGTGCATCCTAAATGAATAATACCCCGTATGGAGGAAATGCTCGTTAAATATCCTCTAAAATCGCAACGCTGCGTACGATGTCGCCCTTAACTGTTGCGTTGGGTGCCTACGCACGTGTCGGCTCGTCGCTTGACTGTGGTTCCAAAATAAGACACTCGTCGCCAATAGCCCTCGTGTAGCTCCAGTGCGACCATAATTCGAACCTAACCTAACCAAATCGAATCCATTTATAACTGCCGGACAAAACCTATTTGACATTCTGGTTTTCTACGATTTTTCTTTTAAAAGGTAGAGTAGGAACAAAACCGATTTTACAAACAGGATCAAAATTATTTGGCATAATTTTTTTAATGCGTAGTTTTGTCAGAGACATAACATAGAGTGGACTGCGCATTGGCAAACCTAAAGTGTCCTAAACATCTAACTTACACAGTCACATGACTGTGTCGCGTTTGGCTCGCATCTATGGCGAGTTTACCATTTGGCGAGTTTTTCCACAACGACCTGAACACAGAGGCCGACAATCTAATGTTATGAAAAAGAAGCTTGGAAAGGAGCAAGGATGTGAATCGCTAGTATTTTAAGATCCTCTTAATAGATATCAGATTATTTCTTTGATTTTGTGCGTCTATTTAAGATTACTTGAACAATTGAATGTGGACTCTTTATTAAAAATTAATTTAAAAGAACATTAGTAGGTTTATGTACAGTGTTGCTGTAATATAAGTTGGTTATTGACATGATGAATATTTTCTGCCGTCTCTATAACTTTCGTTCTAACGGTCCGATTAAAAAAAAATCAAAAAATGTATTTTTTTGAAATATTGCTTCTTCCTTTATTTCACCTGGAATAAATCAACTTCCTAAAACACATCAATATATTCCAAATTCAACAAATGCTCTACTTTTTAAATATAATTAACTCAAAAACTACGATTGCAAAAACAGGTTTCGTTTTGACCAAATTGTAAAAAAAATATCCTACTTCTAAGCTGTCAATGTTCAGACCATTAATTTAATTGACTTGGCCCAAAATATTTATTAGAATTAGAGTTCTAACAACGTTGATTTAATCATGAATATGATTCTTCAGTATAAAAGAGCTTTTAAAATAAATTCCCTCGATAGAAATTATAGTTTATGAAGAACACACAATTACTAAAAGTATGCAGAACTAAATAAATTTTACCCGTGAAATTGTGACTAATCCTTTTTTATACCCCTCTTTACAATTAGGAATTCACAAGCATTTGGCATCTTGCACAAAACGTTACTGAATTAAGAGTACAACAACATTCACGATTGTTAACATGCTCAGAGGTTAAAAGAATGTAATTAAATATTTATTATAAAAGCCAAAAGAGAAAAATACCAACAATGCTCAAAAAGTCGTCTGCAAAAACATTAAAAAAAATTCAAGCTGCCGTGATTGGTAGAAACCCACGTGACTTGGATATTGATGGTAGTCTCCAAATTGGTTTGCTAGCTGATATTCAGGTCTTGCGATAATTTGGAATAGTTCGTAACGAAACGGTAGCGTTAAATTGCCATATGTAGCAACCTTTCCCCTCTTGGCGATTTATGATGTTTAGGACATAATGCTAATCTGCAAGGGATGGCGGTTTTTTTAGAAAAAACCAGTTTTCCATTTTTCATCGGTTTTTAAATAAAAAAAACGGTTTTCGGTTCCGAAGGGCCTATACAAAAACACCGGTTTTCAGTCAAAACCGGGACCACCGGTTTTTTGAAAACCGGTTTTGGTTTTCCATCCCTAAGCTGCCTTACTATGAATGCGCAGTCCACTCTATGTTATGTCTCCGAGTTTTGTGGTTCGTTATAGTCTATGTTGCCAGATGAATCATTATTTAAAAAAATAAGGTTTCGTGTTGCTCAGGGAGGGAAAATAGATTTTAGCAACAGTAACTTTTATTTAGAACCGCTTCCATACACACCGCTAATAAATACTAAATAAATACGCATGAATATAAGGCAGAAAAAGGACATTTGGTATTTTTAGTTCGATAAAATAAAACTAATGGTCATTTTATGACATTAAAAGATAAAAATAACTAATTGGATAACTCTCGTACTAAGAAAATTCTGAAACACGCTTCCTTTAGCTGGTTCCAGTTTAAACTTTCAGCCAAAATTTATCGTTTGAATTGATTTTTCGAAGATTTAATTAATAATCTTTATTGTTTGGTTAAATTTGTTGGAAGGTCAAAGAATTATGATGTTCATCTTTTTTGTCTAAAAATGGATGCGAAATTTATCATAACATCATTTAATTTTACATTTTCGTAAATGGACGTGTTTCACTTCTTGAGTGGCAACAGTTCCATAGGAAAAGAAATAAGGTCCTGATTTGCTAATCACTGTAGTGGACGTAGCTTACCATTAATCACCAAAACCACCAATGGGATTCATAATGAAAGATGTAATTAATTTACGTAACGTGAAGGGGGTATGGGACACGACTTTTAGCGTTTTTCTTTAATATTGCAGATATCATTATTAATTTTTTCCACAAATGTATAGTAAATATACTAACACTTTTAGATAGTCAAATTTTTTAAAAAATTATTAATTTTGTTTTTAAAAAAAATAAAATGTGTCAAAGTGACAATTCATATTTTTGTTATAAGACAAGAAATTATTCATTCACAAACAAAAAATTTAGCATTTTTATAAACAGGAAAATGTACTTAATAAACTGTCTTTACCGATTTTTGTTATTTGTCAAAGTTTTTCTTTAAAAATTATTGAAATTTTTTTTTATAATTTCACAGGTTCACTATTTTTTTAAAAATAATAAACAAAAAAACAAATTATTTACAACTAATCCCTAGAGACAAATTTAAGATATATGTGGGAAACATATGTGTGGAAAATTTTAACACTGTATGAGCAGTAGATTTTGGTTACATCAATTTAAAGTCAAAAAATCATCGAAAACACGATCAAGGAGAAAAACAGCTTTGAAGTTTATAAACGTGGTGGGCTAACACAGATGTCATGACCCAAGAAACTACACATATCGCGTTCTATTGCAGATATAAATAAAAAATTTGTTATAAATTGTTCCAAAATATCTGTGTTATTTTTTAAGTTAATAATAATTTTTCGGATTTTTTTTTTGAAGATTTTGTGTCCTATACCCCCTGAAACAAGCCAATTATCAATTAACAAGCCAAAAATCGAACAACCTGTGCAATCCGTCAAAACCATAATTTTACAAAATTCGGATCTACGACATCGCAATCATTAAATTAAAATGCCTTATCGAAAAGTTTTTCGTTTTAAAAAATTGACGATACAATCATCCCAAGTCTATTTTGAAAGTTTTCTGGAAATGCTCTTTCAGAATAATAATTTGGAACTTTCAAAAATCAAACGAAATTAAACTTTAGTCACGCAAGCAACAAAACCATTCGGCTCCGCTTTTTAATGTATGAGCAGATGATAAAAAATAAGAACGCATGGATAAAAGCGCGTTTCAAAGGTTTTTTGAGAATTATTAAAATAAAAGAATAAAAGAGGCGTTTTATTTATGAAGAGTCGCGGCTTTTGACCGGATATCTTCCAATGCACACAAGATAAGCTGCAGCTGGAGACCATAGACTTTGGAAGAAGATAGAGATGCTTGGCGAGAAACAAATTGAAGCCGTCAGAAAAGTCGCCAAGTAACCCTTGTAAGCCCAAGCAATCCGCTCACTCAATGTTAGTTTGCCGCCCCGGTGGCGCAATCGTTAGGATGCTGGCCTTTGGAGCTGCTGGGGTCGGGCACGAATCCCAGTCAGACATGAATGTTTGTGACCGTCAATAAATGTTGTTATTTGTCTATGTGTTTGTGTTGTCCTTTCTTTGTGTGTCTTGTAAAAACTCTTTCTGTGTCTGTCCCACTTGACGAAAGCTTATAAGTGGTTCTCTGAACAAGCACACATGCTGAAATATATATGTGTACTTACCTACCTACCTACCAATGCTAGTTCAATGTAAAAAGCGTCATTTTATTTATTAAAAAAAATATGATTAAAAATCAAACAAGTTGGTTTGTTACAGAATCTGTCACCTACACCGCTTCCACACAACATTTACGCTCAACAGGAAACATACCAACAACACCCACCTCAGAAAGAAATTCGCCAAACAGGGAATTTAGCTAGTTCTAATTCAAACTTTTATAAGCCAAAATTAATAATGTTCTTTAATCTTCTTTTGCAGATTTGATAATTAATCTTTATCGTTTGCTAATTTTTTTGAATTTCGAAGAATACTGACGTACTTTTTAAATAAATACCTTTTTACCAGCCACAAGTTTACATTTCGAAAAATAAATTAGTAAAATTGTTGCTTTAAAAATAAATGCGAAACTTTGCATATTTTTTATGCAAATTTAGAATTATGCACCTTTCTTCATTCACATATAGTGGACTTTCAAGATAACTTTATTGTGCTATTACAACAATCCAAATTGAATTATATCACAAAATAATTTTTTTCCAAGAATTTTATTTTTATTTTAAATAAGGTTTCTCGTAAGCTTGATGTCATGGCAACAGTGAAAATATTGAATAAAAAAACGGAATTCGCATGTTATTTCAATGTAGATTAAATTTTTAATTATTTAAATTTTGAATAAACTTCTAATTAAATTTTTAATGAAATTTGGAATATAGCCTTAACTGATTTTTTACTTCAAAATAACGTATTCCATTTGTGTGAGACTTTCGGCTCGTTCTGTGAAAGTGGGTGACAGACAGACGGACGGACGGACTGCACGATTATAAAACCTTCCACTTTTAGCTTCCACACTACGTTTGTAACGTAAAAAGTGGAAGGTTTTATAATCGTTCTGTCCGTCTGTCTTAGTTTAGGCTACATTACAAATTTCATTAAAAAATTTAAATTAGAAGTTTATTTAAAATTTAAATAACCAAAAATTTAATCTGCATTGAAATAACATGCGAATCTCATTTTTATTCAATATTTTCACTGTTGCCATGGCATCAAACATTTAACTTTATTTAAAATAAAAATAAAATTCTTGAAAAAATATTTATTTTTGTGAAATAATTCAATTTGGATTGTTGTAATAGCACAATAAAGTTATTTTGATGGTTCGTTATATTTTTGGGAAGAAAGATGCATAAAAAATTCGAAATTTACATAAAAAATATGCAAATTTTCGCTTTTATTTTTAAAGCAACCATTTTACTAATTTATTTTTCGAAATGTAAACTTGTGACTGCAAAAAGATATTTATTAAAAAAAAAACTATTCTTCTAAGTTAAAAAAAAATTAGCAAACGATATTATAAGATTAATTATCAAATGTGCAAAAGAAGATTAAAGAACATTATTAATTTGGCTTATAGAAGTTTGAATTAGAACTAGCTAAATTCCCTGTTTGGCGAATTTCTTTCTAAGGTGGGTGTTGTTGGTGTGTTTCCTGTTTAGCGTAAATGTTGTGTGGAAGCGGTGTAAGTGACAGATTCTGTAACAAGCTAATTTGTTTACGTTATAGACGTAGCGTGGAAGCTAAAATTATCTGTTCGCCCAGGTGTAGGCTGTAGCGTGAGATCTGGATCTCTATTTTTCACTTTATTTTGAAGCATATTAATCTTGCAAAAGTTTAGAAAATGACTTTATTTAGCTGTAAAATTTTCAATTGTCTTAGTAGAATTACAAAACACCTCTGAACATAATAACAAAAATATTTTGAAATGCTATGATTGCAGAAAAATTGTTTGATTTGCTATAGCAATAATTTTTTTCATAAAAAATAAAAATTTGCATGATGCAAAAGTTTATACAAGATGATACTGATACGAAAAAACACAACACGATTAGACAAATACGAGACTATACTAACTTAAAGTAGATAATGACCTAATTTCTCAATTTTTTATAAGAATTATATATTTTTTTTCATATGATAAATTAAAAATAAAACATTAAATGTTCAATTTAACATCTCTAATTACGAACCGAATGCCTACCAGTCTTTCAATAATAACGATTATTATTTAAATTTTATTAAACGGTGAGAAAGTCGCCAAGTCAATGCAACATTTGGAGTAATAAAAACGTAAAATTTGGTTTTAATCTCTCACCAAATAATGGAGAAACTAAAGCGCGTTTGTTCAACCTCTCCTCAAAAGTTGGTGTATGGGGTCGCACCAATATTTCGTGAAATGCAGAAAAAAATTTCGGCTGCAGCTAAATTTAAACAAATAAATGGGTCGGCATCGAACCAAATTTGTAACATTTTAACAGTGTAAAATGCAGTAATCAAGGCAAAAGGGGGACACACAAAATATTTAAGTGATTTGGTCAAATACTTTTTTTTCACAACAAAGTAACAGTTCAGAAGTTTTCACAACAAACTTCTTTCTCTAACGACTTTATTTTATAGTCGCAGTGCTTGGCGATCTTGCCCCCCACCAAGAAAGTCATAAAGTCATAAACGACTTTATTTAATTTATTTTTGCATCGTTAAATGTAACTGCAATTTATTGTGTTACCATTTATTATTAAACAAAATATTCTCTAACTTTTTGTAATAAAATACTTTAATTCGAAAATTATCTCGAATTTGTGGAAAATAACATTTCATGTTAACATATCGTGGTCAATGGTTTCGGTGATCGGATACTTTTTTGTCAGGGGTTGTACACTACAGGGTGGTTATAAAATAACGCTCGCTATTCGGAGTGGTCTGTAGCTTGAATGAATAATCCGAATACAAACAAACTTTGAGATACGTACAAAGAAGAAGGGGGGGGATAATGGAATCGTAAAAAGAAACTCGTCTCTTGACCAGGGTTCTAAATTACGAGGCGTAATTGGCTGTGTTTGCTGAAATTGGCCATAATTGGCTACGCCTCGTAATTTAGAACCCTGGTCAAGAGACGAGTTTCTCTTTTATGATTCCATTCCCCTTGATTTAGTAAGTGTCTCACTGAGATAATTACCAATTAAGAAAGGGGGAAAAGAATGGAATCATAAAAAAGAAACTCGTCTCTTGAGCAGGGTTCTAAATTACTAGGCGTAATTGGTTGTGTTTACCGTAATTGGCCATATTTGGCGACGGTTTCTTTTTTTATGATTCCATTCTTTTCCCTCCTTCTTGATAAGTAAGTGTCTCAATGTTTATTGGCATTCGGATTATTCATTCAAGCTGCAGACTTCCGAATGGCAAGCGTTATTTTATAACCACCCTGTTCTTCGCCGACAGCGTTTGTTTGGGCTTACTACATCGCGATCAATGGCTTCACGTGGGTAACCTGTTCCCTATTGTTTTTTTCCCCGACAGCATCTCCATTTCATTCTTAACTCTATGCTTGAGTCTGTGAGATAAAACAGAAGATAGACTCTCATTTTCTGACTCATGTTTCAGTAAACAACTCTTAACTTCCGACCTCAATCAAGGAAGGAGTGTTCTTTTTATTATTAATATTATCTTTCACATATAAAGAGTGAAGGGCTTAGCATATGTCATTGTCCTTTATCCCGCAGACAAAGTATTTCTAGTGACGCATCTTTTATGGTTAGTATCAGAAACGCCCAACAAGTTATAAAACAAACTCGAAGCTCTTTTTATTCTTAATTTGAAATTATTATTGTTTTTTTTTCCTTTTTCTTTTTTTGAAGACCAGGCAGGACTAATGGGGCACGCGCCCAGGGCTCCCACTTTAAGCCCCCCCCCCCCAAAAAAAAAATTCTTAATGGATATTTATGCTCAATATGAAGCTATATGTATGTATGCCCCCAAACTTAAGGGGTCATAGGAGTCTTAAAAATGTGCAAAGAAGGTACTACAAAACATAGTTTGATCGTACATGTCATTTTTGAACTACTCAATGTATAAGTATAACTTTTTTAAATGTAATTCTACAAGATTTATTTATTATAAAACAAGTTTTAAAATTTATGAAACTTTAGCCAGAATTAAAATAAATGATAATAAGCATGAAGCTATTTGAACACATTGTGATTAGGCTTGCGCGGCAAATTGTGAGGTCAAAATTAAAAAAATGACCAAGAAAATGACTTTATATTGTACAAATATGTACAAACAAAGACTTATACCTAAATTCTCAGCTCAATTTTAATTAGAAATTATTTTAAGAACTTTTTTCTAAAAAAATTAATAAAAATTTAAAAATTTTGATTTTAATTATTTTTAAAAATAATTTCTAATAAAAATTGAGCTGAGAATTGAGGTATAAGTCTTTGTTTGTACATATTTGTACAATACAAAGTCATTTTCTTGGTCGTTTTTTTAATTTTGACCTCACAATTTGCCGCGCAAGCCTAATCACAATGTGTTCAAATAGCTTCATGCTTATTATCATTTATTTTAATTCTGGCTAAAGTTTCATAAATTTTAAAACTTGTTTTATAATAAATAAATCTTGTAGAATTACATATAAAAAAGTTATACTTATACATTGAGTAGTTCAAAAATGACATGAACGATCAAACTATGTTTTGTAGTACCTTCTTTGCACATTTTTAAGACTCCTATGACCCCTTAACTTTTTAATAATGAGGTATGCAAAAAAAATAATTCACGAACAAAATTTTACTATGAAATTGTGGTTAATCTCAGAATTAATCAATTCACAATTTGTTATTTTATTTTTTGAGGATTAAGCATGCTTTCCAAGTAAATTACTTCGGCTATTTTTTTTTGGTAAACACTGAAATATCGAAAAAAACACATGAATATTTTATAGAAGTAAGCTTGGGGGCCCTAAAATTTGCTTGTGCCCAGGGCCCCTAAAGTTGCAAGTCGGTCCCTGCCAGCAGTGGCTTTAAGGCGGGATCATACCGAGCAGGCAACTCATTGTGGCCGAGGGCGACATCTGGTGAAGATATCGGAACTGCTATAGAGGGAGGTTCAGAGAATTCGGAAACTAGCAAATCAAAATGCTCAATTCATTGATTGACGTTTTCATATTATTTTTCAATCCTTCTATAAATAGCTGATTGGTCAGTTTTAAACTACCTTTCCTAAGCTCCTCCCCTTGTCAACGTATCTCACACCTCCTTCGAGAAATTCCCACCGTCGCCCTGGGTGCAATTCCTCTCTATCTGTGTGCCAGTAAAAAATCTGTCTATGTCTGTCTTACTTGACGAGGTTTATAGGTGGGTATCTGATCAAGCACACAACCCGGAAATACATGTACCAACCAACCATTTTCCCTATGAGAAGACGAGATGACTCACTTTGCAGGTTATTTGAATAATGTCGCACGAAAGCTACGCCTGATCTTTAAGGGGTCACAGGAGTCTTAAAAATTTGCAAAGAAGGTACTACAAAACATAGTTTGATCTTTCATGTCATTTTTGAACTACTCAATAAATGAGTATAATTTTTTATATGTAATTCTACAAGATTTATTTATTATAAAACTAGTTTTAAAAAGTATGAAACTTTAGCCAAAACTAAAATAAATGATATTAAACATGAAGCTATTTGAACACATTGTGATTAGGCTTGCGCGGAAAAATTGTGAGGTTAAAATTGAAAAAATGACCATGAAAATTACTTTATATTGTACAAATATGTACAAACTAGGACTTATACCTAAATTCTCAGCTCAATTTGAATTAGAAATTATTTTAAGAACTTTTTTCTAAAAAAATTAATAAAAATTTAAAAATTTTGATTTTAGATTTTTTTAAAAAATACTTTCTAATTAAAATTGAGCTGAGAATTTAGGTATAAGTCTTTGTTTGTACATATTTGTACAATATAAAGTCATTTTCTTGGTCATTTTTTCAATTTTGACCTCACAATTTGCCGCGCAAGCCTAATCACAATGTGTTCAAATAGCTTCATGTTTAATATCATTTATTTTAGTTTTGGCTAAACTTTCATACATTTTAAAACTTGTTTTATAATAAATAAATCTTGTAGAATTACATATAAAAAAATTATACTTATACATTGAGTAGTTCAAAAATGACATGAAAGATCAAACTATGTTTTGTAGTACCTTCTTTGCACATTTTTAAGACTCCTGTGATAATCATTCATGCTTCTGATAATTGAAGTTCGACTGCACGCGGTTTTAGAATTTATATTAGAAGTTATTTAAACATTGTGTTATATCTATCTGTGTAATTTTGTCGACGTGCCTCGTAATTTTAAAATGCCGTCAGAAAGACGATGCTTGTATCTGACTGGGAACCAATTCGTAATATTGTGCAAGACTATGAAACATTGCACCGCAATGGATTTAATGTGCACAAACCCTCTCTAATACGGTAGATATTTGATTGATATTATGATTTATAGAAGGATTATATTCGATCCTGGCATCGGATCTCTGGGTTTGTAGTTCAACTTGTTTGCAGCTATACCTGCGAGAAGAATGTATTTTATACTAATCTTGGTTTATTTGATGCTTTAAGGGGGTATGGGACACTTTCAACTTTTTTCTTTAATATTGCAGATATCAATATAATTTTTTTTCCATAAATGTATACTAAATATACTTACACTTCTAGATAGTCAGAGGTTTAAAATTATCATTATTTATTTTTTTAAAAAATAAAATGTGTCAAAAAGTTATGTCTCTTATTTTTGTTATAAGTCAAAAACTTATTTATTGGCAAACAAATATTTAGCATTTTTATAAACAGAAAAATGTATTTAACAAACTGTCTTTACCGATTTTTCATATTTGCCATAGTTTTTTTTTAAAACATTATTGAAGTTTTTTTTAATAATTTCACAGGTTCACTTTTTTATAAAAATTAATAAATAAAAAAATAAACTATTTACAACTAATCCCTAAAGACAAATTAAAGATATATGTTTGAAAAATATGAGTAAAAAATTTTGACACTCTATGGGCAGTAGATTTTGAGTTATATCAATTTAAAGTCAAAAAATCATCGAAAACACGATCAAGGAGAAAAACAGCTTTGAAGTTTATCACTTTCCTTACTGAAGCGCTCCAAACCGACCGAACCACTAAGGATTCGATAACGTTATTCCTATCTAATATTACGAGGAAGCAACGATTACAAACGTGGTTGGCCAACACAGATCTCATGACACAAAAAAACTACACATCTCACGTTCTACTGCAGATATAAATAAAAATTTTGTTTTAAATTATTCTAAAATATTTGTGTTATTTTTTATGATAATAATAATTTTTTTGGTTTTTTTGAAGATTTTGTGTCCTATACCCCCTTAAGGGGTCATAGGAGTCTTAATAATGTGCAAAGAAGGTACTACAAAGCATAGTTTGATCCTTCATGTAATTTTTTAACTACTCAATATATAAGTAGAATTTTTTAATATGTAATTCTACAATATTTATTTAATATAAAACAAATTTTAAAATTTATGAAACTTTAGCCAAAACTAAAATAAATGATATTAAGCATAAAGCTATTTGAACACATTGTGATTAGGCTTGCGCGGCAAATTGTGAGCTCAAAATTGAAAAAATTACCAGGAAAATGACTTTATATTGTACAAATATGTGCAAACAAAAACTTATACCTAAATTCTCAGCTCAATTTTAATTAGAAATTATTTTAAGAAGTTTTTTCTAAAACAATTAATAAACTTTTTTAATTTTTGATTTAAAATTTTATTTTTAAATAATTTCTAATTAAAATTGAGCTGAGAATTTAGGTATAAGTCTTTGTTTGCACATATTTGTACAATATAAAGTCATTTTCCTGGTAATTTTTTTCAATTTTGACCTCACAATTTGCCGCGCAAGCCTAATCACAATGTGTTCAAATAGCTTTATGTTTAATATCATTTATTTTAGTTTTGACTAAAGTTTCATAAATTTTAAAATTTGTTTTATATTAAATAAATCTTATAGAATTACATATAACAAAATTATACTTATATTTTGAGTAGTTAAAAAATTACATGAAAGATCAAACTATACTTTGTAGTACCCTCTTTGCACATTTTAAAGACTCCTATGACCAATTAATGAAATATGCACTTGCATGGCACTTCTTTTTTTTGCTACACAAAATCTTCAAAAAAATCGAAAAAATTATTATTATCATAAAAAATAACACAAATATTTTAGAATAATTTAAAACAAAATTTTTATTTATATCTGCAGTAGAACGTGAGATGTGTAGTTTTTTGTGTCATGACACCTGTGTTGGCCAACCACGTTTATAATCTTTGCTTCCTCGTAATATGAGATAGGAATAACGTTATCGAATCCTTAGTTGTTCGGTCGGTTTGAAGCGCTTCAGTAAGGAAAGGGATAAACTTCAAAGCTGTTTTTCTCCTTGATCGTGTTTTCGATGATTTTTTGACTTTAAATTGATGTAACTCAAAATCTACTGCCCTTAGAGTGTCAAAATTTTCCACTCATATTTTTTAAACATAAATCTTTAATTTGTCTTTAGGGATTAGTTGTAAATAGTTTGTTTTTTTATTATTAGTTTTTATAAAAAAAAGTGAACCTGTGAAATTATTAAAAAAAAACTTTTTCAAATAAGAAAAATCGGTAAAGACAGTTTGTTAAATACATTTTTCTGTTTATGAAAATGCTAAATATTTGTTAGCCAATAAATAAGTTTCTGACTTATAACAAAAATAAGAGACATCACTTTTTGACACATTTTATTTTTTTAAAAAATAAATAATGATAATTTAAAACCTTTAAAAATTTTAATGCCTTATTTTTTCTTCTCAAAAATATTCCACACAATTTTCTTTAAAAACTTACATTTTATTACGATGTATATATTTACATAAATTATCATACGATTATTTTTCAGAACAAAAAAAATTATATGTTTGACAAAACTGTATTTTTCAAAATTCATTCGTATCCTTTTTTGAAAATTATAACAAATGTTATTGATAGATTAAAAAACCACATCATAAAAGTAATATTGAAAGATCATTGAAAGTAAATATATTGAATATGCTTCAAAATATTAAATTTTTCGATAAGGGGACGTACATAAATTACGCTCAGGTTAGGTTAGGTTTGAATTATCGTCGCACTAGAGCTACACGAGGGCTATTGGCGACGGGCGTCGTATTTTAGAACCACAGTCAAGTGACGAGCCAACACCTGAATAGCGGCACGCTCAGAGGGGGAGGGAAGGGTATGCGCCAACATGAGGATCGAGACGTAACGATTAAAAAATTTCCAATTTTGTAAAGAAAAACTGTCTTAAATAAAATGAAGTTTTTGAAAAAAAATTAAAATCTTTTTTTTTATAAGAGGCACTATTATAGTTGTGTAGTGTTTTTCTGAAGAAGACGAGCCGAAACTTGTATAATTTGTACAGCAACAAATAAACTATTTGCGCCAATAACGTGGTTTCTTTAGTGAATCCTCTCATGCTTGTTTCAAACTCAAAATGGAAGACACTTTAGAATAAATTCCTATTACTAAATATCTGCGATTTTTATCGAGCATTTAGAGTAAAATTGAAACAACCAATAAAATCACGATGGACAAAAATGAAAACTGGAAACTTATATAATCTAAAACAACCAAATTGCAGTTTTCTTTGAAAATAATTCGGCAATCTGGATTTGAAGGATGCTACCTCGAATAATTAGCTATCTTCTAGGAGTTAGGGAAAATTTAATCTAATTGAAACTAATAAGGTTTAATGCTGTTGTTGTGATCATGGATATCCTATGGAAGAATGTTACCAGAGCGTCCGGAGAGGATGGACATCTTTTTACACAAATTAAGACCAACATGTAGACAATTAACATTGTATTGAACGCTGAGTACGATGTCGCCCTTAGCGGTTGCGTTGGGTGCCTATTCAAGTGATGGCTCGTCACCTGACTGTGGTTCCAAAATACGATGCCCGTTCTCCAATAGCCCTCGTGTAGCTCTAGTGCGACGATAATTCAAACCTTACCTAACCTAACATTGTATTGACAAGTCAATCATCCATGCGCTTACCAACCGGGATTCGAACGCGGAAACTACTGGTTGGGATTTATACGGGATATTCGGTATGCCGAGCATGCAGCGATAAAGGTTTAATAAATTACAGGAATAAGAAAATGATGCACATAAAGAAGACAGAACAGATCAGTCGGTTAAGGCATTTTTTTTTGCCTTAAACGTGAAAGGTCCCAGGTTCGGTCCGGGCATCGCCAAATCAACCGCCGACCTATAAATCGTCCGTGAAGAAAAATGTCCGACGAATAATACCCCTTGCATTGGGAATGCACGCTAAATATTCTTATTAGTCCCAACACTGCGTACGATGGCTCCCTGAACAGTTGCATTGGGTGCATACCCTGATGTCGACTCGTTACTTGACCGCGGTTGTAAACTACGACGCCCGTCGCCAATAGCCATCATATAGCTCTAGTGCGAAGATATTTCAAACTAACTTTACTAAACTATATTAGAGGGGCTGGGGAGCCCAGTCGGTTGAGCACACGCTTAGCATACGGAAGGTCCCAGGTTCGGGTCCGGGCATCGCCAAAAAGTAGCTGCCGACCGATAAACGGCCCGTGCAGCAAAAAATGTCCGACGAATAATACCCCGTGTAAGGGAGTGCACGTTAAATATCCTTCAAAGTCCTAACGCTGCGTACGATGTCGCCCTTAACGGTTGCGTTGGGTGCCTACTCAGGTGCTGGCTCGTCACCTGATTGTGGTTCTAAAATACGACGCCCGTCGCCAATAGCACTCGTGTAGCTCTAGTGCGACGATCATTCAAACCTAAAACTAAACTATATTAGAACACAACAAGACCTCGCATTGAGAGTGGAGCCGAATCATTAATTAAAATCGCGGAAGATCAAAAATGAAAAACTGAAAAAAGTTACCTAATATAAAACACGCCAATACTGCTACCTAATGCCAAAACAGATTTAAAACGTTATGCAAAAATCCTTTTTAAAAGAAATGGTAAATTATACAACAAAAACTTCAAGAAGTACATGTTTTTCGGATTTTAACTTAAATTAATATTTCAACAAAAATATACAAGTCAAAATTTGTGCAATTGTTCACACTTTGTAATGCCTTTTTCTGAACTTCAAGTCCCCAAAGCATATTTCAAACTCTTTCAAATAAATCATTTGGAAGAAATCAAAAAAGATTTTTTTTACTAATTAAGAATTAGAATCCAATAGAATGAATCAATGCCACTTATTTTTTTAAAAAAACTTTTAAACTGGACGCTATAGTAAAAAATCCATTTGTATTTTCGAAATCGGCGTCCAAAAACACACAATGAATTGAAACTTTAGCTTACGGAGCAGAAGTTAAAATTCGCAGACTCTTGAAATTGAACTACACGTACCTTATCTTATCTGAGTTTCAGCATCTTTAACTAAAAGGGGAGGAGCTAACTTTAGGGGGAGGAGCTTAATTTCTACTCCTAGGGGGCGCTACTTCCTGGATAAGACTGGATATTGAAAATTTCATAATTTCGCTGCCACTTTTCTACCCTAAAAATGCAAATAATTGCGAACTTTTTTTTTTTAATGCGAAGGAAATTTAAAGTTCTAGGTCTCTATCTTTTCAGTTTTTCAAATTTCGGCCTAGTTCATATTGTAAAATGATTTATTAATAATCAAAAAATTATTTTAACCAATTTCAAAAAAGTGAAAAGATAGAGACCGGCAAATCAACTGCATGTATCATATAAAAAAAACCGTTTGTAAAAATATTCAATACAGCCGGAGAAATGTGGCAGACTTTTTATTTTTTCCCCATAGGATTAACATTGAGAGAAGCCCTCGCTTGAGAAGCCGATTCTCGGTACTATTCCCCCTTAAGTGCAGTAAAATTATATCACAGACTGCATATATAGACTATAAAATTATTTATTGAAAATTCTAAAATATATTCGAACCAATTTCAAAAAATGGGATTAAAGAAACCTATAAGCTGGACCTGTTCTAGGAAGTCTCAGACTGTAGGCACAACCTATTTTGGGGGCCCCTTTACGGAAAATTTTATGTATGATTTCCAGTAATGATGGTGCTATACGACGTATGTATCAAATTTTTCCTACAATTCTATAGGCTTCCTTAAAAACATCCATCAAAACAATCACGTTAGGTCAATTTCTCAGACAATATTGAGCAAAAAAACAAAGTGGAGTATCGTTTTTTTTTGTAGTTTACTCAAATTTCGGAGGTTTACAGCATTTAGCATATTAGGGCCCCTTAAATATGGGGGCCGTAGGCCCAGGCCTAACGGACCTTATGGTAGAACAGCCCTGCCTGCAAGTCGGCAGCGTTTATTATATAAAAACCTTTTGTTAAAATATTCGATACTGCCGGTGAAATGTGGTTTAGAAAATTCTTTATTATTATTATTTCCGTGTGAATTCTATTACTCAATAATGAAATAATAAAGAGTACCATTTAAACTCAAAAAAACTTCAGTTACATTTTTCTGAGACCCATTGTACAAGTGAATTGGCACAAGGCGGTCCAAGGCAAACACTACTTGTTAATTTTTAGTTCTATTCTATTTCAGAACACTGCTGTCCCTTTCTATTTGTACCTAAAGTGCCAGGTGTTCCAATTTAATATATTTACAATGGAATAGCGTGCATTCCATTTCCGATGTCTGCAGTTACAGCTGCAATCACACTTACAGCTTCAATACAAATTCTATGCTCAACCATATAGTTCGTTGGCCGGGAGAACAATTTACATTGGTGACAAGTTGCTGATGTAGGTTAACAGAATAGGGTATTTGACTAAAAAAAATTTATTGGCTTCAAATATTCTTGTGCCAAAAATATTATACCGATAATTTTTCTTTCTTTTTTTCAAATGGGGTAGACTGACCGGTGAGTGAACACTGAACAGGCCCAAGTGAATGAACATTTGGTACAATTAAATTTTTATACAATTAAAAAATAAGGATTGAAAATCATTCCACTATATGGATTGGCAATACACTGACTTCCTCCCATCTAGTAGGAAGCCTTCTGATATGGTTGGTTGTCCTGGTCATTATGACTTGGTGTTTATTCACTGGCCAACGCAGCGCCTTAAACGTTCATTCACTGGTTAGTCTACCCTACCCCACTCTAGTGCGAATGCGATGATATTTAAACTAAACCTAACTAATTGGCAATCCGGCCCTAACCTCTAGTGACG
The DNA here is from genome assembly GCA_023701765.1 of Hylyphantes graminicola. Taxonomy (NCBI): domain Eukaryota; kingdom Metazoa; phylum Arthropoda; class Arachnida; order Araneae; family Linyphiidae; genus Hylyphantes; species Hylyphantes graminicola. Next base: position 9,011,345 of record CM043114.1, read on the forward strand.
TCATAGCTCTAGTGTGACGTTAATTCAACTAAACTCAACTTTCCGTTCATTATTTCGGAGCGCAACACAAACACCAAATTTCCACCGCATCTCCTGTGTAAAAGATGCACTTCCTTCCTTGATTTAGAGAAAGGTGTATACCTCTGGACCGTAACATCCTCCATGCAGCCAACCGAATGACCACTGTAATGAGGTGTATTTCGGGTGTGTTGAGGGCGAACCCCGCGTAGGAAACGGGCTGGTGTAATTACAACTTCCTTTTCTAACTGTAAGAGTACGATGTCGCTCGAAGTACAGTTGGGTGCCAGCTCAAATGTCGGCCTAGTCATTTGACCACATTTTAAAAAAAATACGAGGAGTAATTAGCTGTGTTAAGCTCCTGAGGACTGTATATATAGAGACTGTAAAATTAATTATTGAAAATTCAAAAAAATATTCGAACCAATTTCAAAAAATCATAGAGTTAGGAAGGAGGAGTACAGGGGTCTTTTCAGTTCAAATGATTTGAAGCGCAGGGCTGTCAGGCTTTTCAAGCTACTGCGCATGCTGAGGTATCCCAATATGCATCGCTTTAGCGGATTTTTGAGCTACTGCACATGACAACTGGCACTGAGCTATTCCAAGATGCATCGCTCTAGCCTGCTTCTTTTGTGCGTTACTGCGCACGTACCATGGGCTGCTCTATTCTCTTTCCTAACTCGATGCAAAAAATGGTATGATTGATATTAAGTACTTGTTGTACTTGTTGATATTAAGCATAGAGTTACGAAGAATGAGTAGAGGGGGCTATCAGTTCGAATGGTTTGACACTTTGAAACAGGGCTGTCAGGTTTATCGAGCTACGGCACTGAGGTATCCCAAGATGCACCGCTCCAGTCTGCTTCTTTTGTGCGTTACTGCGCACATACATGGGCCGCTCTATTCTCTTTATTAGCTCGATGATATTAAGATGCGTCTAAATATATCCCATGTTGTTCAAATGTTCCACAACTTAGGATTCAACAAAGTGCAAACTTTTATTTCACCGGTGAATTCCGCCAGATTTCGCACATTCATCGCAACATACAATCTAATTTCAAACACAGCAGGATATAACTTAAACATAACATAAAAATCATTTAAAATACAGAAAACTAATTTAATGTTTCCTTGCCCACACCTTGAATAAATTGAAGCCCGTTTCTCAGTTTGAAATATATGTACATTCACAAACAGCAGGGAGCCAATTTACGGTAATTTAATATTGACTTTTATGGCGCAGCCCTTGTTATGACGCGTATTGAGGTTAATGAAATTCAAATCATTGAATGAATTTGTTTACAAGTTTATATATCAGGTTACTAATTAAATGCGCATGAATATATTGCAGGAAAAGGTCACTCGGTATTTTTAGTTCTATAAAATAAAACTAATGGTCATTTGATATTAAAAGAGTAAAATAACTAATTGGATAACTATCGTAGAACATCAGATTAATTGTAGCAAAAATATGGAATCATATAATTTGTGATAGGACTAAGTATAGATAATAATGTAATAGATAAGTCATTAGAAATAAGATATACTTGTTTTCGAACAGGTATAGCTAAAGTTCTAGGACTTGTTTTTCTGCTTATAAAATAGAAAAACTTCTTCAGTCAAGCATGAAATTGTGTTAATACCTCACCAGCTTTGACAATTTGCTGATAAATTTCAATTAAAATATAACTTTGTGTGCAATACGCTATTCATTCATCTATATTTTGTTAACACTGTATAATTTTATATAGATACATTCTATGTACCTAGCAAATTTATACCCGTACTTCGCACGGATTAAAAAAATATCAAATAGATCCAAGTATGTGCACCATATAACCTGTTATAAGATCATAAACTTAAAATATTCTTTTCGCTCGTTATCAAGTATGAAATCCCGATTCATTGCCCTAATATTCTAAAATCAAACATATGATGTAAAATGCACTCATAAATGTCATCACAATTCCCACATAAATACATAAAACCTGTTAACTCTTTTTGCACGTTCTGGGAAATAATTTGGCGAGAAAATAGATATAGCTATACAAACACACCCATTATACAGCTCTAACACAATGACCTTAGCACAACCAGCTTATAAATTAGTTTTAAAAAACATTTTGCCCATTTGGAGAGTTTTAATAAATAATTTGGCGAGATTGGCAACATATTTGGCGAAGAAATAAAGAATAAAACCCTGATATGTAGCCCTGGTGCGATGGCCTTTATTAACCACCATAGTTCAGTAATAGCTTAACAAACATTTTGCCCATTTGGCGAGTTTTAATTAATAATTTGGCGAAGAAATAAAGAATAAAATCCTGATATGTAGCCCTAGTGCGATGCGATGGCCTTTATTAACCACCATAGTTCAGTAATAGCTTAACAAACATTTTGCCCATTTGGCGAGTTTTAATTAATAATTTGGCGAGATTGGCAGCATATTTGGCAAAAAATAAAGACATCGAACCCTAATATGCAGCTCTAATGCGATGGCCTTTATAACCATCGTTATTCAGTAATAGCTCAACAAACATTTTGCCCATTTGGCGAGTTTTAATTAATAATTTGACGAGATTACAACATATTTGGCGAAAAAATAAATACATAAAACCCTTATATGCAGCTGTAGTGCGATGGCCTTTATTAACCATCACATTCCAGTTATAGCTAAACTATACATTTATTGCTTAAATATGCATATTTGCAATCAACAGAACCATCGATGAAGAAATCATCAACTAAACCCACAATAAATCCTGGAATGAAGACTGGTCGGAAATACGTCACTTGAAACATATCAATTATTTTCAAATAATGAATTTAGTTTCTGAAAGCAATAGCAACACAAAAATAAACATTTTCAATTTTATTTATTTTCGTTGAAAGTTTTATTTAATTTTTTCAGCAGATGGCATCAGGAAAGTAAAAAAAAAATTATCGGATTTTAGCCAAAGTGGTGTAGTTTTTCCAGAAAATTCAAATTTTCTCTAAAAATAGAACATTTTGAGCCCTGAAAGTTCTTATTTTGTAACTTAAGTATGAACTACGCATTTGTGCCAAGTTACGAGTCAAACAAATATCTAGATTGTGAGTTTCTGAGAGACATACACACATACAAAACTTCATTTTTATTATTATAGATTAAGGCCCTGCGGCTGAGAGTTAGTATTTCGCGCTACAATGACACAGGCTCGAGGTTCAAATAATGCATTGGAAAAGGTTCACTCACCTTTTATCCCTTCAAAAGTTCGATGTAATGAGGACCAAGCTAGAATGTTAACCAAACATTGAAAATTTTACATTTGTCTTACCAACTGACCAGAATATCAGACTCAATGCAATTTTTTAATCAAATTTCATTTTACTAAATTTAAATGTTCTAACTACATTTTAAGGGGGTCCCGATACCTCAAAATCACGAAAAAAATCCAATTTTTTAAAATAATGTTTGGATATTTCTTAACATTTTAAAAGAAACTGCTATAAAAAAAATACGCATTTGTTTTTGAGTTATGAATTTTTGAATAAGACTCACTCCCCTAAATGTTCCACTAAATGTAAACTTTAAACGCGCATATCTCTGTTCGCGTTTTTTCAATTTTAAGATTATTAAAAATGATAAGGCTTTTTTAATATTATAAGTAAATGAATTATTTTTTCTTTCATGGACAAATGAATATATTTTAAACAGAAGTATGTATTTGGATGTTAGATATCTGTCACACAAATTTTTTAAAAATTGTTAAAGTTGAAATTTCTTTTTTTTTCCTGCATTTTTTTATTTTTGGCAAAATTGCTACAAACATTTTTTTCAAAAAAAATTGTTCATTTTAATCGAATTATAAATGCATACTTTGGTTTGAAATATATTCCACATTTTGTATAAAATTTTGTGTTTTGAAATATTGAAAAATAAAAAAGGAGTAGGGATTTGAAAATTATTAGAAATTTAACAAAAATTAATTTTTTAAAAAAACCCAACAGGCTTATATAAAATTTTAATAGCTGAGTTGTGTTTTTAAAACATGTTTAACAAGTGAAAAAAAATTGGAATGTGTAAGTCTTATAATACAATATTCCAACACAGGCGCGGATCCAGACTTCCACATTAAGTAATCCGGATATTTATTTATTTATTTATTTATTTATTTATTTATTTATTTATTTATTTATTTATTTATTTATTTATTTATTTATTTATTTATTCATTCATTCATTCATTCATTCATTCATTCATTCATTCATTCATTCATTCATTTATTCATTTATTTATTTATTTATTTATTTATTTATTTATTTATTTATTTATTTATTTATTTATTTATTATTTATTTATTTATTTATTTATTTATTTATTTATTTATTTATGTGGGGAAAAAAGGAATTTTTTAAATTTTTAAATTCTGAATTTTTAATGAATATTTTTTAATGATTCATAAATTTAATTAAATAACTAATCTTAGCAACTCTTTTCAAATACCTGTTTGAAAGTTGATATGGGGGGGGGGGGGGGAGGTCGAGCCTACATAACTACAATTATGACCCATCGGTTCTTTTTAAAGAGAGAGTATTCTGTGTTCCAATTTGTTAGAAAAGAAAACTTGTTTTCTAAAAAAAATTGTTGGAGAAGTACTCTTTATCGGTAAATTTTTTTAAAAAAAGATCTTGGGGGGGGGGGGTAAGTACCCCATGTACCCCCCGCTGGATCCGCTACTGATTCTTTCGCATCGTATTAAATGTCATTACCCCTCCCCCCTCTTCCAACCCCCAATACCAAACACAACAGATAACTGTGCATAGATCGTCTGCCCAAATCACGTTGCCAGCAGTTTCCTCCATATCAATATAACAGAATAAAAATAAATTTTGGAAGTTAGAAAAAAAAGCGGCAGCCTTTGAAAAGCACAGGAAATTGCGACGGCTTTCCGTAACCGTATTCCCTGCTGCAGGGAAATGAGGCAATCTGGGTGAAAAATCTGCCATCCTGCCTTTATAAAAATGGATGGCTACTGGCTACATAGGCGTGTCTGTTATAAGAGTTAGGCTCTTTTTGGAGTTTACACTCTTAAAAATGAATGCTCAAAAATGACGAAATTTTCCTCAATTTTGACGATTCGTTTGCTGGCAAATGCTACGAGTTTTCGTTTCCTCAAATTGAGGAAATTTGAAACGTCATTTTTATGAGGATTTGAATGTCGTCTAATCTAAAGAAATATTTCGTCATTTTTGAGCTTTTGAGTACAACAATGAGATTCAGTTTCCTCAAAATCAAGATACAGAATCGTCAAATAAGGATTCGCGTTCACTCAAAGGTTACGTGATAGTTTGACGAAACAATCCTCAAAATTAACGAAATGAGGCTTGAGGATTCATGAATCGTCAAAAATGAAAGTGTTATTTCTGAGAGTGCAGAATTTGTATGTTTAAGTTTTTTCGATAAACTATTCGCCTAGCAAGCAAAAGGTTCGAGTCCTAGCTGCCGACCTATAAACGGCCCGTGCAGCCAAAAATATTCGATGAATAAAACCCATGTGTAGAGGAAGTGCACGTTAAATATCCTTCCTAACGCTGCCTAACGCTGCGTACTAGTCCTAACGCTGCGTACGATGTCGCAATTAACGGTTGCGTTGGGTGCCTACTCAGGTGTCTGTTCGTTATTTGCCTGGGGCTCTAAAAAATGACGCTCGTCACCAATAGCCCTCGTGTAGCTTTAGTGCGACTATAATTCAAGCTAAATTAAACTGTAGTAAGACACTGAAATATTTTTCGTTGAGTACCCAAAGTTATTGGCCAATCTAGGTTTGAAATTTTCGAGTGAAGTTTTAAATTCAGTTACCTTTTTGTCATACACAGTAAAAATTTTGGCACAAGATTGCGCATGAATTTTGGAACTTTCCAACCAGCCACCGCTATTTGGAGAGTGGAGTTATGGGAGGCGATTAAGTAAAAAACTCTTCTTTTTTTTCTAATGGTTAAAATAATATCTAAAAAATATGCCTGCCAAATTTTAGAATGAAATTCGCATTATTTATTGATTAAAAACTCATTTAAATGCTTCACCTCCACTCGCCACTCTTCAGGGCTTTGTCAGAACTTTAAACAATTTCATTTCAAAACTACTTTTTTAAGGGATCATGGGAATCTTAAACTTCAACATTTTCGAACGTTCGAAGCATAGTTTGCAATTTAATGTAATTTTTTAACTACTCAATATATAAGTGTAATTTTTTTACATGTAATTCTGTAAGATTTATTTATTATAAAACAAGTTTTAAAGTTTATGAAACTTTAGCCAAAGCTTAAATAAATGATAACAAACATAAAACTATTTACAAAATTTGAAAACATTTTGATTAGGCTTGCGCGCCACATTTTGAGGTCAAAATTGAAGAAATGGCCAAGAAAATGACTATTTTGTACAAATTGGGTTTATTATTGTACAAATATGTGCGAGTTATTTTATTTTCCACATTTATTTTTTTTACTGCAGCTTTATTGTCTACAGGTCGCCCCGATGGCTCAATCGTTAAGGACGTTAAAAAAAATTTAGTTTCAAATGTGTTTCATTTCGATGCTATGTTGCTTAACATACCTGGAGAAAAATTGCTTTTATGGCAAAGCATTATTTCTGCGGAAATTGTGATTCCAAAACTAATGCATTAACTCTCCGCCCGGTGGCGCAATGATTAGGATGCTATCATTTGGAGCTGCTGGGATCGGGTTCGAATCCCGGTCAGGCATGGATGTTTGCGACCCTCAATAAATGTTGTTATTTGTCGATGTGTTTGTGTTGTCCTTTCTTTGTGGGTCTCTTGTGCTTCTAAAAACTCTTTCTTTGTCTGTCCCACTTGACGAAAGCTTATAAGCGGTTCTCTGAACAAGCACACAAGCTGGAATATATATGTACCTACCATACCATACTTCGTTTCAAACACCTCCATCCATTTGTGTTTCTTTTCTGCATCGAAACGCAGAAGAACGCAGCATGCATTCGTTCTTTTTTTCCTTCCTTTTTTTTAAGAGAGAGAAAGGGTATCGCTTGGTTTGTGACCCGCGCGAGACAGGACGAGGGTTCGGATCTGCAAACGATTTTTTTTTTCTTGCAGACGATTTTTCCAGCAGGAGGAAATCGGAGATAGATTCGCAAGACTGCTGATGGAAGAATACAAAAGATAGGAAGGAAGGGGAAATGAAACAATAACATCTTCTTTGGATGCATTCTTTTGAACGAAATCGTTTTGATCGAGTGTGAAATTATTTTGTTTACTTTTCACAATTTGCGCGGAATAGTGGTGGTTCAGAAAAAAATATCAAGAGAATCGTCTGACGTTTTGCACTTCCATTGAATTTCCATTTGTGAGAAAAATGATTCATCTACTATTTGTATCAATGGTTCAGTGACGGATCCAGGATTATTGTTTTTTTTTTTCTAAAATGCGGCTGCAATATTGGCGGTCAAACCTTTGCAGACTCGGCATATTCCCCAGAACTGAGCGCCTTTTTTTTGTGGCACCTTCTAGGTGACTCTATCGCTACCAATTTTGACGCACAAATTACAATTAATCTGAGCTCTCTGTAGATGTCAAAGTATGCCGAGATTTAATTTTGCCGATAGAACCTAAGCCAAATAGGCCCTGCAGGTATCTTTCACATGCCACATAATCATATGACATGCGTGCCCAAGATTTCCCCATCCAGAAAATCCGACGACTCAGCCGGGGCTAGTATTATTAAAATGTTCGCAGATAATTTCTCTGCGACATTGCAGGCTTTTCAGAGTGGCATCAACTGACTTCATTGCTTTGAGCATGAGTACATCCATGAACCAAACTTAGAGTCTTGCGTCTAAGGGAAGAGTTTGGGCAAACACTACCCACTGCAAAAACTACCATGCTAATGATAAATTCAGGGGACATAATACTGCACGCTAAAAAATGAATGCTCAAAAACGACGACATTTTCCTTAATTTTAACGATTCCGTTACTGGCAAATGCTCCGAGTTTTCGTTTCCTCAAAATGAGAAAATTTGAATCGTCATTTTTATGAGGATTTGAATGTCGTCTAATCTAAAGAAATATTTCGTCATTTCTGAGCATGTGAGTACAACAATGAGATTCAGTTTCCTCAAAATCAAGATACAGAATCGTCAAATCACGATCGTAAAAGTGAGGATCCGCGTTTACTCAAAAGTCACGTGATTGTTTGACGAAGCAATCCTCAAAATTAACGAAATGAGGCTTGAGGATTCATGAATCGTCAAAAATAAAAGTGTTATTTCTGAGAGTTTGTACATAAATGAAAAGCATTACTTCCTCTTCTGTCCTCTGGGTTGGCAATAGATTCTAACACTTGGGGTAAGAACAAGGGTATAAGGTATAAAATAGTTAGTACCAAATCACATTCATGGGATACAGTATCAGCCCCGGCTGAGTCGTCGGATTTTCTGGAAGGGAAAATTCTGGCACGCATGTCATATGATTATGTGGCAATAAGAGTTCATAGTTGGTTAGTAGACATATCTATTCAAGTTTGTGTGCTTGGACAGGGATCCGCTTATAAACTTTCGTCAAGTAAGACAGACACAACACACACACATAAGTGGATCCATCTAATTTTTAGAGACAGAGGCCAACTAGAAGTTCAATAGAAGAGACTTATCACCCTCAGAAGTATTAATTTGGTATGGGAACTTGGAGGACTTTGTGACCACGACGGAATTTAACGTGCACCAGTCACCATTAGCGTACACGTGGGTTTTCGGAGGGCAGCGGGGCTAAACTCGCAACCTTTGGGATGCCAGTTTAAGACCTTACCAACCAGGCTATCCCGGCTCCTGGGAATTCATATTCCATGTCATAATATTATCAAATCGCTCGTTATATCGCGCATTCGGTTATATCAACCCCCCGAGAAGCGCGATATAACGAGGGGTTGCGGGTTGCTACACTTCAGAAAGATTTTCAGTTAGACCCTTCATATCTCATCACCAAGTCTACCTAGGGTACCTTCAATACACTACTCCAGTATACTACAGTAACCCTAAGTCTACTCATAGAGATGTCTACCAACATCCCACTACCTGCTTGCAAAAACAGCTTTTATGCACGAGAGGAACATTTTTTTTTTCTTTGCTTAGCAGGATGATGAACTTTTTTCAGTGCTTTGTACTCTACAGTCAATGTAGATAAGCGCGTAGATAAGGAGTCAGATTAATTTAACATTGGACAAGATAGAAGATATCGAAATCCTAATTGCATCTTCAGTCGGCGAAAAGCGATTGAAAGAAGCAATATACGAAATATAATTAAAATATTCTTCAAGGCCGTAGACGAGACGCCTTAAATTGGTCTTGAGAATAAATTTGTATAAGGCAATTGAAAATTGCTCGACCTATACCTTGTCTACCTAGAATGCGAGCTTCGAAAGCATTTTCCTCCCCCATACGCCCGAATGTTGTTTTCTTCGAAACGGAGGCGTGAGCGCGTTAGATTTAGAAAAGCGATGCTCCCCGCGTTTCCAAGAAAACCAAGCGAAGGAAAGTGGAAAGAAAGTCTTTTCGAGGCTCGCATAGTAAATAAACAGGCTGTAGGTATAGCAGTTAAAACTCATACTTCGCTCGCTCATGTTGAGCATGATTAGGTGAACCGCTATACATTTAGTTTGATAATTTTACAATTTTACACTGTTGATTTTTAAAACTATCTGTTCACCCACGAGAATAGATTTTGATGATTTTTACTAACCATTTAATGGGGTTGTTTCGGATGATGCAATTCTACTTTTTCATTTCTGTAGTTCCTGCGATTTTATTGGTTGTTTCGATTTCACTCTCGAAATGAAAAGTGATTTTTCGCCTATTTTGTTTATTTTAAAGTTCCTGAAGTGTTCTGGTTTTCATTCCTGCCATTAATTAAACTATCGGTTTTAATTCCATTAAATTTCAAGTAGGCAAAGCATTACAAAAACTTGAACGCTACCGGAAACTTCGGTTTAGATGATATTTTATCTTATAAGGAGAAACTAAGCGAAAATTGTGGGATAGCAGTTTAAGGTGATTCACAAGCAAAGAAAAGCTTTTAGTACTATTGAAAGTAAAGTTGTACGTTTTAGTAAGGTGTGCCAATATTAGGTGCGTTTACATGTGCCATCGAATCCATGGAATGCCAAACCCTCCATTAGGGGAAAAAGTGGTCTAGCTGGATTTCTAACCCAAATGATAGTATGTGGCTGTATCCATGGAATGAAACATCAAACGTACCTTCATTGGAGGGTTTACGAAACCCCCAATGAACCTTGCAATTCCGGTGTTGCCTGGGCGAAAATCCCCAAGAAGGAAAAATTGCGGAGTTTGCTCTTCATTCCATGGTTTCGATGGCTCATGTAAACGCGCCTATTGTATCATTCAAAACGTATTAATTCCAGAAAGACCAAGCCCAAGAATGAAAACAAATCAACTGGAAGTCTTGCCACTCACGACGTAAAACTTCTCCATCATCTCAAATATCTCCCTCAACACTTCTTTTAAAAAAAAAGAATATTTTATCTCCATATTCCCACCAGTTTGCTTGTCAAGTTTTTTGCACTAGAGGGGCTTCTTTTCGATCTTGCAGACGATATTTTTTTTTCCATCTTGCAGACGATAATTCTCTTTCAGCAAGAGGATGTACCCCCTTTCGACCTCTTCCGTGAGGTCACATCCGCCGTGAGGGTAACTCGAGAAAGGATTCGCGCACCCTTATGCACCCCCCTCGGAGGAATGTCCTTTGTTTCACTGGATGAGGGTAAAGCGAGGGTTGGCTTCTGAGAAAATAAGATTTGGGTTTTTTTTTTTTTTTTTTTTTTAAAGAAAGGGGCTGAGCGCTCGCTTGGATAAAATTTTATTATTTTCCCTACACGCTGTTTTGATTCTGAAAAAGTTGTTTTTGAACATTTGTCCGATTGCAGGTAATGTAATCGTTTCCGGCTGCCTATTTCTAGCCTTCTTAGGAGCTTTAACACAGCCAATAACGTCTCTTAATTTAGAACCCCGGTCAAAAACCTGAGCGGGCATCCAACGGAACTTCAAGCGACATCGTACGCTGAGGCCGTCGGGACTTTGGACTCCACAGATTTAACGAGCACGTCTGTCCCAGGGTACTCTGGCCCATCCGTCACGAGTTGGATTTTTTCTACTCTTTCCAGTATCCGATTTATAGGATGACTGGCAGTAGGTGGGATTCGAACCTGAGAAGGTTGAATCCTTTGGCCAGGCCCTGATCATTGCCTAGGCCTACAAGGCCCGGGCCTTGGGCCCCTGATTTTAGGGGGGCCCCAAAACTGGCTGTAAACCTATGCATTTTGTTTTACAAAAGTTATGAAAATATATTTTTTACAAAAAACTAATTTTAAATCATAGTTTTGAATTGTTAGCAGCCCAGAGTGTTTTCATAGCATAGTTGACAAAAATGTTATTGAAAATACATATTGCACTGAAAGCAGAGAGAATTATTAACGAACTATCTTATTAACAAAACAAAATATTGTATTTAATTGTTATTTTCAATGCATATTATATGCATAACAATGTTCTATATGCGTTTCCCTTATGATCCTTAAATTTTATTATTTGACATTTGTTTACTTTATATGCAAGATTATGATTAACATGAATTTATTAACTTTTTCTTCATTCACTATAATTAATTGAATACTTAATTACATTATTTTATTTAACTTTATGATAAGCTCAATTCATACTGACCATGTTTTTTGAAATTTCTCTAATAAAATAATAAGCACCTTTGGCTTACTTAGATTAATTGGACCTCCTACTTTTAATGCTCATAACTTTACATTATATGTATTGATTAACCTTATCAGGGGCATTAGCCAGATCTTAAAAATTCTTTATTCTAAAATAGTATTAAATAATGGGGGGGGGGGGGGAGAACCCTTAGCCTTTCGTTGGCCATGCATATGCATTCGGTAAGGGGCCCCTGAAAGTACCTGGGCCTTGGGCCCCAACTGGTCATGGTCAGGCCCTGCCTTTGGCTGATGCCTTAACCACTCGGCCACGGACTGGCGTTTGTCCGACTGTCTGAAACCACTCTGCAGCTCAAACTAAAAGGAAGAACTACAACCTTCAAATTTGTTACACGAGTTTCCAGTTCCTGTCGGACGTCAATATGGATTCGAGAACATCACGTATGAGCAAAGGGTGGTTCATTTAACTTTTTTGGTTTTAAAGATATTGCTAAAAACAAAAACAAAAAAAGCTACAGACTTCAAATTTGGTGCACGAGCTCTAGTTACCTGGCGGACTTCATAATATTTCTTTTTTTTTTTTTTTTTTTTTTTGAGAAAATCGAATATGCGAATATGCCTACTCCGGTGTCGGGTCGTCACTTGACTGTGGTTTTAAATTAAGACCAGGTCCTTATTTCCGACGGGGCACGGACGGGGAGGACATTTATGCTCGATACAACTGTCCAAAACTTTTTAGCATGAAGTATGCATAAAAATTAAATTCATAAACAAAAGTTAACTCTGAAATTGTGTTTAAAAACATTGAATTAATTAATTTACAAAAAAATAGTTATTTTGTGGGGGGGGGGGGATAAGTAGAAAGAAGAATTTTTTTGTCACAAGACAAAGGAAGTACACCCAGAGCTAAGGCGGGAATCGAACTCGCACCCGTGACAGCGCGCAGACTACTAGCGTAATAGTCCAAACCACTCGGCCATCCAGGCCCCATTCAGGGGACGTAGTTCATTTCAGATTTCGTTCATTTACTTTCTTGATCGGTGCTCTGTAACTCCGTGCCATTGATTCACCCAATCAAGGCTAGGCTCCAGAAAAAATTAATTTTTCATTTTCAGCATTTCTGTTGACATTCAAAACCTGAGCACGTCCATTGTGTGTCAATTCAATTTTTAAAACAGGCAGTTATTCTATTCTTAAGAAATTATTTAAGGAGGAATAAATTTATCAGGAAATTTTACAAAATTTGTCCATTTTGTTAGAAATTTTAGGAAATTAGTTAAGAAAATTTGAGTACATTTTTTTTTTTTAAATCTTAAAAAATCTCCTCTGAATTTATGCAACACATAACACATTAGTAAACTACTTTCTAGGTGGTTTTTCTTGCAAAAAGTTTAATTATTCACGTAATTTTAAAACCCAGCTTAAAATTATAGTTAAGATCCCTGTCATAGTAAGAAAAAAAACTAAAAACTATTATAATTCTTTGTCAACGTATGAAAGCAAGTGTAAACAAAGACTTTCTGTTCGTTACTTATCGAAACTTGTTTTGATCTGCATCTGCGTACAGGGTTGCCAACACGGGATTCTTGGAAACCGCCAAAGAAGATAGCCCAAATGATTGAGGGTGTCCTGACTACACAAACACTGACATCAAAAACACAGCAATTCGTACTTGCATGCGCCACCGAAACATTGCATGCTTTTCAAGTAGCCTCTGATTTGCGCTATGGTAACTTGAGTGAGAAAAACATAATTTATCATTTGCATCTTTTCAAATAACCAAATCGGAAACCAAAAAAGCAATTAGAATTCTAATTAGAAATTCCTCCAAGATAGTTGCAGCTTTTCCTATTTTAAAGCCATATCTTAACTTGTTGTGGGGTTAAAGGTAAGGGGACTAAAGGTAAGGGTTGCTATTGTAAAGGGAAAAAAATAATAATGAAAGTAATCGAAGTGGAAGTACATAAACTATTTTTCAATCAATTGAATTTGAATTAAATTTCATAACTGTAAAGTTCTTTTTTGCCTGATAAAATGTTATTCTGACAACAACATAGTTTTAAAATAATATTAAAAATTAGTTGGACAAATTTAGATTTTGAAACATGTATTGATGAGATTAGGTTTTATTTTATTAACATTAATATTTTATGAATACGAAACACTTTTATTGCGATTATTTTATTGAAACAATGGAGTAGGGGTAATTTAAAAACATTTTTAAGAATCAATTTAACAGTTTTAACACGCAGTAATATTATAATGAACTATCACTGGTATTAATTATCAATAAACTTAATTTACTAGTAAAGATTATTTATTAAATTATCATTTATATAATATTTTGAATAATAATCGTCGTTTATTCAAAAAGAAAATGTAGCATACTTTATTATATGACCTTTATTGATTCTATGCTTGCTTAAAAAATATATATATATTTAAAAATCTATTTGTTTTTTATAAAAGGTTTGTCTTTTTTATATATCGAGGACAAAAAAATTTCAAAATGCATATTTTTCATTTAACTCTTAATATAAAAATATAAGGCGCAATCTCTCTGGCGTAGTGGTCAGCGCTTCTTGCCCTTCTTCCGTAGACCCGGGTTCGTATACGGGTCCGGTAAGTCATGAATATACTCAGAAGCACAGAGCAAATTTTAATTAGTATAAAAAAAATAAACAAACATGAATTCAAAATTCCCATAGTATTTCCAACTAAAACGTAAGAAAACACAATTTATTTTATTAAAACCAACGATTAAATTTGTTACTCTCTCTCTCTCTGAGTTTTAATATTAACAACCAGATTTAATTTTTTCATATCAATGTTGAAATCAAGGTCCCTTGCCAAAACAAGCGATGAAAGCTTATAAATGTCCAGACGCATGCGTTTGAAACAAAAACTACTATTCGGTGAAATAACCGACCGCTATTGCATAGTTTGGCGGCGGTGTTTTTGTTGTTTGTATATCTCTAATCTGGACACCCCTATTGAAAAAAATCTGATTTAACAAAATGGCATTTCTATAACAATATTATCACACACCATTGCATTGTCCAAAGTTAAAATAGTATTTTGTATCAACTGGAATTTGGAAATTCAATCAAATACCTACAAAGAATCCACCCTTTCACATTTCGAATGTAAACATTAAAATCTTTCAAATCGAACTTATTTACATAATATACAAAGTTTTGTTTTTTATCATTCGCAGTTTAGGTAGCTATTATGGATAAAAATCACATTTTATTCGTTATAGAACATAATATGCATAGTTTTGTTTCGTGGTAAAGCAAAATTAGTTTGCAATTCGCATTTATTTATAATGTTTACGTTTTCACCATAACAAAAATCCTGTGAATCAAGCAGCCAAATTACCGATTTTAGCCAAATATGGCACTGCTTCCGAAGCCAATTTAATAAAAAAAAAGATGTTACGCATAATTCCAGATGGCGCTATCTGCTTGGCCCTTCGCAACAACAACCCCTCCGATTGGCTGCCTCGGTGGCGTGGTGTGACGTCAGCCCCGACCGACGAGAGCCGATTTGCGTCCTGGTTAGCGAGAGGAGAACTATTTTCGTCTCATTTCGTGATCGTCCCCAGCTGGTTAAGTTACACCACTCCGACGCGCTTCTTCGACCCTCGAAGACCCCCTCCATCCAATAACTAGCGCGATCCTTTCCAATATAAAGCCTTTCCGAAGAAAAGGAGTGATCGGCATCGTCTCCAGACCCGCGATCGCGTCCGCCGCCACCATTCCGAGCGCCCCCGAGAATCCATTAGGCCTAAGCCCCACCACGCTATCAAAGCTGGCCCGCCAGCGGCAACACTTCTTCAAGAACACCGCCAAGCTAAAGCAGCAGTACCCGTCGAGATGAGAGTCGAGGTCCAGAAGGCGTCGCACTTCCTCACCAACCTGGTGCG
This sequence comes from Hylyphantes graminicola, assembly GCA_023701765.1. NCBI lineage: Eukaryota > Metazoa > Arthropoda > Arachnida > Araneae > Linyphiidae > Hylyphantes > Hylyphantes graminicola. Next base: position 9,027,040 of record CM043114.1, read on the forward strand.
GATCCACTGCGGCAAGGAGTCGCTCGTCACCACCAGCCCCGATCGGCTCGAGCAGTTCTGCCGCAAGCTGGAGGACATGCTCTGCGACCACTACCAGCAGCACTGGTTCCCCGAGAAGCCCTGCAAAGGGTCCGGCTACCGCTGCATCCGGATCAACCACAAGATGGACCCGATCCTCTCCCGGGCGGGGACCGAGTCCGGGTTCGCGGAGGAGTCGCTGCCGAGCCTCTTCCCCAGCGAGCTCACCATGTGGATCGACCCCAGGGAGGTGTCGTACCGGATCGGCGAGAACGGATCCATCTGCGTCTTGTACGACGGATCCGTTCGCAGCAGCAACACCCAGCAACAGAAGAACGACAACTCCCCGTGGAGCACCCCGAAGAGGGGCATCAAGATCAACCAGTCGTCGTCTTCGGATTCGTCGATGGCCTCGTCATCTGATGACGAGGAAGATTCCTCGTCGGATTCGTGCTCCCCCATGAGCATGTCTCCCCCGTCTCCGACCCCGACCTTTTCCTGCAAGGAGAGTCTCCGCGGATCCGGATTCATCATGGATCCGCGAAGCCTCAGCTACGAGTTCCCCACGTTTGTTGCCAGCTAAACACTTAAAAAAATTCAAGAGGATTCTCGCATTTTAAACTTAAAAACTGAGTTTCGTTGAACGACCATCGGATTCAGCCGAAAAAGTTTTAACAAAAACGCCCCCTCTAAACGGACTCATGTAGAAATACCATCTGTCATACGCACCGTATCGACTTTTTCTCATAAAAAAACAATTGAAAAAAGTGTTTGGATCGCCAGCGTTTTTGTCGCTTCTCCGATTATGCATCCCAGTGATAATTGTTTTATTTCGAGTGCTGTAACTTGTTTGTGTTTCCGAAGTAACAAAATGTTTGTTTTTCTTGGTTATTCAACTTTGTAAAAGTACAAATTCACGAAGGGACCACCCATGTGTGATAATTCATCTGGTTTTACAACACTAAATGCTTTAAAAGATCTACAATAGCCTTAACCGGTGGTCGTTTTTTAAATTTTTGCCTTGGTAAGTGTTGCCTCTTTTCTTTTCAAGTTAAATTTTACTCTTATTTACTAATTCAAAATTACTAAATAAATGTTAACCCTACTAGAATGTGTAATGCGCTAGTCACGCGGTTGCGCATGTCTATAACAATTTTTAAATTCTTGCATAAATTGTTTAATTACAAAATAGCGCTACATATAAAATACATAATGTCATTAAAAATGTCTTCTTAATATATTGTTAAATGTAACTTTAATGATAAAACAAGTGAAATTTATCTTAAAATGTTAAGAGGCTACTTTTACTAAGCTCAAAAATTTTAAAAATTGACTGTCCTAAACAGTACATTTAATTTCATTCAATTATAAGTATAAAATTTTGAAATTCCCTTCATGATAGCTAACTCTTGATACCGACTTGGATTGGATTAAATACATGTACTGGATATTTTCTTAGAACTTTTGTTCTAGGAAAATTCCTTGGATCTTCTTTGAATATTGAATAACATTGATGTTTTAAGTAGTATGGTGTTAGTAACTGCGCTGAAAAAAACATGGTGGAAGAATTTTGGAATTATTTGAATGTGCCATGCCATATCTCGACAATTGCATTTTATTGTTAATTTTCTGCTAAAAGAACTTAATTGTTTTAATAGGAAGTTACTATTCCTACATCTTTTTGAATTTTGTTAAAATTATTAGAGCATGGTCATTTCAGAGTTCTTTCGCCATAGTTGTTTCTAATAGTGTATAATTGTAACTACATTCTAAAGTTTTGCATTAAACTTGGTTTTTCACATGAGGCGACATAGGCTCTCTGTTTTCCCACGTCTTTAAAAAATCTAGACATTGCATTTTATGCCCTATCATAATTAATTCCATTTTATTTAGATAATTTTTTTCAAGAGTTAGACCCTAATGCTTAATTTAAATTTTAATGTATAAGATTTTTAAATATTGTGTGCTCTATTATCAAATTAATAAGAGTTAGTTCGATATTTTATGTTGAGAATTATAATAATTTAAATGCCAAATTGTTATTTAAATATCAAGCTGTTTGTAGTAATTTTTAATTAAAATTAATAAGCCTAATCTACTTTAACCCTAACATGGCCGTTAATTTCACATGGGTCTCTTATTTGAGTGTATTTGCCGCCTGCTGTGTTAAAATCATTTGAAAAGCACAATTTTTATTATTGTTTTGTGATTTTTGTATTATTCCATTGACCTGTCTATTTTTTAATTATTAATTTCTTAAGTAGTGAGTGTTTGTGGTCGTAGTCCGTTATAAGATAGTTGCCAGAAGGGTTAGGTGTTAGCAAGTCTAAATTTTAGCTTTGTGTTATTCTTTGATTTTTTTTTTTTTGTGTTTGTTTCGCACTTAGATTTTTTTTTTGTTTAGATTTTATTTGTATTTTTTGGTGTAAGATCTCTTTGTATATAGAAGACAGTTTTAATTGCTTGATCTATATTCTGTTGAGCCATTTTCCCACAATTCAAATTCAAGATTTTATTTTATTGCACTGTTATTTAAAAAAATACTTATCAAAAACTACAAAAAAAATAGAAATATACTTAGTTATGACCTTCCATGCATGAAAAGATTTATTGATTTTATTTATACTTTGAAGAGTTTTTTAAGTTCTCAAGAACTTCTCAAATTTTTATTAACATATTCTATAACTTTTATGCATTAATCATGTTTCATATATATTGCAAGCAAATTTATAGACATGGTTTTATTATAATTGTGTACATTACCTCTATATCAATTATCTTTAAAAATTTATATTATTCCTCTAGTATTTAACCATATATTATTTGAATATGTATTATGTATATTTCTAACCAAAAGAATTGCTAATCTACTGCAATGAAGATTGAATTAACCAAGAGCAATAATTATCGAAGCTTTTGGTAATATTTTTGTTAATATCAAAAACAGTATTATACTTTTTAAAACACCTATCATTTTACTTTTTAAAATTGGATATCTTTCATTGCAGTAGATGTTATTCTAGGTTCCGACTTTTCAATAACTAAACCACAGGATGCTTTATAGTTGAACTCTTGGAAAATTGAAATCTTTAAGCACTTTTACTAATTTGTCTCAAAATTGAACAGCTTCTATTCAAACTAACCTTACAGTACCTTTTTGCTGCTATATTGTTGTTCTTCGTAGTATGGCACCGATTATGTTTCAGGACTCTTGACTGTCGTAGCAACTCTTGTGATCCCATTTTTAAAAGTGTGCTAGGTTCCGAAGTGAACTGATTGAGTCAGCCCTGATTATGTGATACTTGGACAGATCTACAAGGAATTTTTTTTGTCTGGATTATTTGATTTGACTATATTTAGGTGCTCTGATTACAAATACTGGGTTAACCCTAATTGCTGGTCTGGTGACTTTAATTAAGTTGGTGGCATTTCGAAATTCCTGATTTCCAAATGCTGTCTCTTTGCTTGCCTTTTTTTTTTTTTTTTTTTTTTTTGGTAACCCTAAAACTGGTCCTGACCAGCTTGGATGCCTTCCAAGTTGGTGAAACTTTACCATTTATTAGTGTACAAGATTTCCTCAAAAGTTAAAAACTTGCCACATATTTAAATTGTCACCAGACCAGCAACTACGATTTTACTCATACTAAAAGTATATCACATTTTAAGTTATTAATTACAACCTGATAGCTATATGCTAACATCATTAAGTTCATTATTATACTAAATTTCTATATCCTGATGAAAATTTGTACCGTCTCACACTAAATGTCTATACCTATTCAATTTATGTTGATTGCGTAGTTAAATTTGACTTAATTGTTTCCTTCCGGAATACCGGCTAATGTTAACATGAATTGTTTTCCATCTCAATGTGATATGCAATACTTATTTGTCGTCAGCACATGGAATATATAGTCTCTTTCGAAACGATTACCCGGCAAGATAATGTGTGTTCCCTGTGTTCCGCGTGCCATCAACTTAGTTGGATGGCGAAAATGACTGGTACTCCCCAAGGGATCATCTCCGCTCCATTCTTATTCTGGTGGATAGAATCAAAATGGATACGTTGGAATATTCCGCTTTGTCACCAATGCTTCCGTAGCTGCAATATTTTGAACACACACGGATATCTGTGATCCAAAAAGAAATCTGGGTAGTATATCTTTTTGATTGGAATGGCCTACGTGGATTATACTCTGCCTCAGTAAGTTTTTATTGTGCTTTTTCCCCCTGTAAAGTTTAAAACGAAATAAATTCACATAATGTGCCATACAAATTAATTGGCAGATGAAGTTTGGGCATTGCGGTACAGTTACTATAAGAGCTGAAGGGAATTGTATATAATTTTTTATTTTGAAGTTGTGCAGCTGTTTGCAACCCTATGGGTATTATTTGGTCATTGGGCTATGACCTGTGGCTTTATTTTGGGCTTCTGTACAGCCTTGGAATTATATTAAAGTTTTCGAACGAGATATTTTGTTTAGTTTTGAAAGTTTTAATATAATTCAATTTTTATCATAGGTTTCCATATGGGTGCAAAAAGGTGGTGTATAATTGGCCTCCAAGTTTGACAGTTGTTTTTTTACACATTTTATAATTTTTCCCAAGAATGCGGATGTTTTATTTTATATAGATTTGTATTTCCTTCTCAAGCCAGTTGAGTAAGTGTAAGGGGACAAAGTTATTCCAAATCTAATTTGCAGGACATATGTAAATAGTGTACATTGGATAGCAATTATATATGTTAGAGCCATTTCTTTTCAATATTGTCTTACAAATTTTAGTTGTGGGGGTAATCTAGTCCTTAAGTGCCAGACAATTATCAGCAATTTAATCAGGGAAACTTTCTTTTTAACTGCTGATAGATATTTGCAATTTTGTTTCAATTCAATATCCTGTCGGACATCAATGTTCCTCTGAAAGAGTGCAATATTGGAACAAAAAAAAAACAACTGCCTTTACTTGGTCAGCCTTTAGAACACTCCACATCTCGGTGCATTTTCTTTTTGTAGGATTTTACTTAATTTTACATATCAAGTGAGGGGGTTTCATTTTTCATGGGAACGTGTCATTCTCCAACTTCAACTAGAGCTTAAATGCCAAACTTCATCTGGCGGTTGATTTAATAGATTAAACTGTTATTGCATTAATGTGAAATGGACTAGTGTGTGAAAATTTGTGATGTGTATCAAAGAAGCTTCACTGTGAGATGAATTGCAAATTGTGAAATAATACCCCCTGTCGCTCCATACTAGTCATTTTATAGCATGGGTCGCGTGAGAGCATGTGTTATTCCTACCATGTACACATTTTTTCATGAATTGTGACGCACAAAATGTAGGATTTTAAAATGAAGTCAGGGAATCACCACATCTTGTTGCCAGCCCCTTTTTTAAAAAATTGGTCAATTGGATTAGCAGACTATACCAAAACCGACCTTAAGTTTGCAGTACTACGCGGAGGAATTTGCGTAAACAACGCGGCTGGCGCCGAAGCTTCGCCTGCTCTGATTTGTTGATCATTTGACCCTGATATTCGTGCGCCCTGTTACGTCAAAATCGAAGGAAAATAATAATTAAAATAACACTCTAACTGAAGCTAAACTAATAAAAATAATAAATTTATGTCTTGAAATAACTAATAAATTTGTTTGTTGAATGTTAAATACCTTTTTGTATTCAATTCTCGCCCTCAAAAATGAGGACTATTTACCCTCTTTCTCGTAGAACATTTGGATACTGCAAACTTAAGGTCGGGAGAGGTATAATACTTTGTGTTTCAGAGGCGCAAAATGTCATGTTGTCGCAGGATGTTTTCTGTGTAAAACATGTCATGCTGGTCTTTGGAACCTAAATGTTCAGTGTCGCTGATTCCTTTTGACTGAATAATTGACACAGATGGACTGGCTCTTTCGGCGTTTCGAGCCAAGCACAATTTTAAATGTTTTATGGAAACTAGTTTTAGCCTGTCGGCTCCACAGAGGACAATACTAGTGAATGTATTCAAATGAGTGGCAGTGAAATCTCATTTAAAATGTCTCTTAGAATCATCTCTTGCTCCTGCCATTTCATTTACGGGACCGGATTTCAAATTATATATGGAAGATTAATTACCTTTCTGATTAGGCTTAACTCAGTATGTTCCAAATTGACCTATTAACTGTTTCCATTAAACACAATGTATTTCTAAATGCCAAAAAGTTCTTAATAGTTTTAAAAGAATACTCTCTAATTTAGCCTACATTAGTATAATTTAAAATCCCCAATTTTGTTTTCTTTATAATATATGAGAAATTGTGCAATTAGTTCTTCACCTATGATATAGTCTGTGATCTTGCAAACGGGTGTGGCCCTGGGTACCTTTAATCCGGTCCTGCATCACTAAAATGTCATTCACGGGTTCAGTCGGTTCCATCCTGCTATGTGTATACAAAGAGTACTGCATTTTAGATTTTAGTGTCGGTGGAAATGTAATGTTGGCGTAGTATCTTTTCCGAACAAGATCAAAACTTGGCAAAAAAATTTATTTGGGAAAATAATTCAGTTGAGATTAATATAGTCTTTTGATGGCTACATTTACAAAAAAGAATTGTATGATTTGTTTATGGTTTATTTAAAAGTTATGAGGTTTAGCTAACTAAGCAGTTAAAGCTATCTTAGCAGCGCATACATAGAGAGACAGGACATGTGAACCTTCGCCACCCTTCCTCCAAGGCACAACCTGATGTATTTTCCCTCGTCAGTGTTTGGTTTTATGTGCCCACATGACATCTCGAGCTAATGACTGACAAGTTTAAATGCTTTCGTTTATGTCTGCAGGTTTGCCACGATTCTTGAAAGAAACATCAATATTCAAGGTCTTTAAAGTGCTTGAAAAGTCCTAATTTTTTTGACAATTTTTTAATAAATTTAATGTTGGCAAATGCATTGGAATTAATTTTAGATAAATTTTTTAACAACTGAATGGTTATTTTATAGCACATACTTAAGTTCATTTGAAAGATAGAGATCCTATTTGTTTTCTAAATGACTTTTTAAAAACTATTGTGAAATTTAGGTGTGTTACATATTATAATATACAGTCCTTGAAAATGGAGAAATATATCCTGAAAAGTCCTTAAATAGTCCTTAATTTTTTTTTTACCAGAAAGTGTGGAAACCCTGGTCTGCAAAAGAAGCAAAATTTTCCATGTCCTGTCCCTGAATGTATGCCCGGCTTTAAATGGGAATCTTGGGTATTTCGTCAAAAAGTCTGGAGCTATTTTCAATGACTGAGTTCTGATCTTGTTCGGGGAGTGTATGTTTCAAATTTTTTGCCCCTCTGCCTCGAAGGAGCGTTGCGTGTTGCACTGGAAGTGTGTTCCCCCTTTTCATGCATGCCGTTTCTTTGTTTTCCGGACATGTCTCTGGCAGACTGTCCCGTATTTTGTAAATGTACTACTGTGTGTGATACGAATCCTTTTTTTTTTGGTGGCAGTTCAGCTGTACTACTTTCCTGTACAAAATCTGTATAAAGCTATTTTTTTCTTTGTATAGTGACTTAAAAAAAATATGGCGGTTTTGTACAGTGAAAAAATAAAAACGCATGAATATAAGATCTGTGTGTGTGTACTTGTTTATTGTTGGGTTTGATTTATTACTGTATTTCATAATGCCTTCTATGAAATCTGAGGAGGGAGATATATTCAATCAACAAAATGAATCATTTATACTTTTTTGTGCAATGTTACATACTAACTTCCCACCTATGCTCATTTTACTAAATTAGAAAACTTGGAAGAATAATGCACAATTTTCAGCTGGGTTGGGCTTAGGTTTTTCACGTCCAAAACTAGTATACCATCCCAGTGGGAAAAACTGGGACTCTTCTTTTTGGGATTGGCAAATTTCTTTTAATTGAAAAGTTTTCCAAAAGTAAACACCAGATTTTTTTTGCATCCTAATTTTTGTATTTTGGCTGTGATTTTGTGCCACTGTCACGGTAGTTATATGTTGATTGCCAAAGCCTAGTAAACTAGTTGGATTTTTTTTTCTAGATTTCTTAGACATAAATCCATAATTATTTACCCTATACAATATTTTATGAATATTTAATAACTATTTATGTTAAAGCAGATGGGAACACTTAAATAATAAACAAGGGTATGTGGTTATTATGTTACCATGTACAAGGATAACTAAGAAAGATTTTCTATTTTTAAAAATATTAAGGCCATGATAGTTGTTTATTAAAGTACCAAATTAAAATTACTTTTAATAGCCCCATTAAATAACATTTAATAATTGTTGTTTCAAATAATTGAGTGTTTCCCAGAACGGTAAATGCCGGTTTTTACCATGATCTAAAACATCGTTTGAACTGGACTTGTTTTAAATACTTGCTATAGTACTAGACGTTTTTCTGATTAAAGGATATTATGTTCTATTATATCAGCTATCTCATTTGATAGATCCACGTCTAAAGTTGGTTATTGAGAGGCAATTCTGCAAAATGACATAATTTAATAGCACCAGTTGTTATACCTATTAATATTCATTTAATCGTTGTACTACTGTAATGTGCCTTTGGGTATAAGAAATACGTCAAATAGAAGAAAGCTTTCAAATGGCCGTTACTCGACTTGCAAGAAAATCTATCAGATAGTCTGACAAAGCTGTTACAATTAAATGTCTAATTTAATAAAGAAAATAAAATTAATGTTTTTTTTTTTTTTTTGAAAATATTTAAGCAAAACCTGCCTGCTTTGATACATTTTTTTGCAGGCTAAATTTACTGTGTTTTTTAAATTTACTACGAAACATTTTATTCCGAAACATCAATCTCTCTCTAATTTAAGTCGGTTGTATATCAGTGAAGAGCCAGAGATAATAATATTAAGTTTACAACTGATGACTTTTTTGCTAATTATTCTTTTAATTAAAAAAGATGAAAATTTTCTTTAGAAAAAAATTTATAAAAATGTTAATATTTTTATTAATTGTGTACGTTTATAACTCAATTAAGTACGTATTATCCACCTTATCTTCAAATATAGATTTATTAATACAAAATAACATTTACTATTGCAAAAAAAATAATAGAAATATTTTGATTTCCTATGAAATAATCATAGGGGGGGGGGGGGGGGAGGGACAGCATTTTCTTTCTTGGTTGAGTTGCAAATCAGTAATCAAACCAACGCTATACAGTGGTGGAAATTGATTTATGAACAGACAGTATTTCTTTATTAAATGAATATTTATCGATTTAAATTTCGCACAATATACAGGCTTTATATAATAAACTAAGGGATGTTTGTCACAAAATCTTGCTTCTTCAATCATAAGATATAGTGGCCCAAACCATATAACTTCCCCCACCAAAATTTCTGCTCAAACAAAGCTTGATTTATTTCTTTCTTTGCTTCTTCCGATAACAGTTTAAAGTTCAAACCATCAGATCCATCCAAATTTACTTTTTTTCCCATCAGAAAATTTAATTTTTTTCCATTTATCACACATTCCATTTTTTTTTTTTTTTTTTTTTGTTATTTCGAAAGCGCATTTAACCCTCTAATGCATACTGTTACCGTTTGGTAACAAGTTACATAATCCACTTTATTCTATTAAAGTAGACCTCCATCTCGACAAATTTGTGTTTTTTTTTTTCATCTATTACATTCCATTTTGAAGTTATGGTTAATAATTACCCTCATAGATGACAGTAGTAAAAGTGTATTCAAAATTAAAGAGTGAGGTTATTAACTGTTGCGAAATTACGTTTTTGGCAGTATTCAAAGTATAATAATATTAATACTAAAATACAAATAAATTGTTTTGAAAAATAAGAGGGTTAGAAGTTAAAGAGGGTTATTTTGAATTATATTTAGTAGTTTTCTAGTCATTATTATCATAATTGGAATTTTGTAGTTGGTTTTTGAAAAAAATTAAAAATTGAAATTATTTGAATTCTAATGCAGTTAATTTTTTTCAGTATTTTTCCCATAATGTATGAGTATTAAAAATTCATATATATTTTTTCGGGATGAAAAAAAAAATTCATGCATTAGAGGGTTAAACTTTTTTTTTAATACAAAGCTTTATTTTTTAAAGGAAATGTCTTATACATCTGCATGCATCCCCTCTCACTTGATGATGAAGGTCAAAAACTCAGAGCGCACTCGCGTTGCGTTTGACCTCACGGAATAATTAAGTTTTTTTTTTCTCCCCTGCCTCTCGCTGTTGCATGGAGGACAAGTTGAACAAACTGCGCAAGAGAAAGAAACGCGCTTTGGAAAGTGGTGAAATTACCCCTTGCCTTTTGAACCAGATGGAATTGTTTGCGAAAGCTTTCACCGCCGGGAACGTTTACTGCCTAAAGTGCGACCTTCTGTGACCGCTAATTGAAAGTTCCTCAGAGCATTTAAGGGGTCTAAGGAGTCTTAAAAATGTGCAAAGAAGGAACTACAAAGTATAGTTTGATCTGTCATGTAATTTTTTAACTACTCAATATACAAGTATAATTTTTTTATATGTAATTCTACAAGATTTATTTATTATAAAACAAATTTTAAAATTTATGAAACTTTAGCCAAAACTAAAATAAATGATATTAAACATAAAGCTATTTTAACACATTGTGATTAGGCTTGCGCGGGGAATTGTGAGGTCAAAATTGAAAAAATGACCAAGAAAATGACTTTATATTGTACAAATATGTACAAACTAGGACTTATACCTAAATTCTCAGCTCAATTTTAATTAGAAATTATTTAAAAATAAATTTAAAATCAAAATTTAAAAAAAATTATTAATTTTTTTAGAAAAAAGCTCTTAAAATTATTTCTTATGAAAATTGAAATGAGAATTTAGGTATAAGTCCTAGTTTGTACATATTTGTACAATATAAAGTCATTTTCTTGGTTATTTTTTCAATTTTGACCTCACAATTCCCCGCGCAAGCCTAATCACAATGTGTTAAAATAGCTTTATGTTTAATATCATTTATTTTAGTTTTGGCTAAAGTTTCATAAATTTTAAAATTTGTTTTATAATAAATAAATCTTGTAGAATTACATATAAAAAAATTATACTTGTATATTGAGTAGTTAAAAAATTACATGACAGATCAAACTATACTTTGTAGTTCCTTCTTTGCACATTTTTAAGACTCCTTAGACCCCTTAAACATGTAGCCGTAGGGCTAGAGCCTTGGTTTCCTCGGAGTCAGTCGCCAGAAAAATGCGACCGCTATTATACGTGGATGACGTCACCCTACCGGCCACCACTTCGTAGGAACGTTACGTGGACACAAAACTGGAAACCTAGCGAACTCACTCAACTAACTCTGTTGTTGTTTTGGTTTTCGTCTTTGCATGTCAAAAATGGAAAATTTAGTTTCTTCGTAATTTTTCACGAAATCAATTAGTATTTCTTTCTCGGCAAGCGTAAAACAACTCTCGTCTTCCGTCATTTCCTCAAATTTTTAATTTGGGGCAAGCACACCGCACAACAGACAACAGCAAAAAACGTTGTTATCAGGATTTCCCCAACGCACCTCGATGCAACGCACTCAACAACAACTCAATCTGGCGGTCGTGTTGAGTTGTCCGGCAACGCTCCCGAGGAAACCACTTTAGCATAATAAATGTCAGTAGTTAGGTAGGCTTTAGCTATGGCGACGCCACCGTAGAGTTAGGATCTGATGCATAACCTTTGCTCTTTAGTGAAATTGGAATAACTATTTCGCAAAAGTTTACTTTTTTTAAAAAAATATGGATCCCTTAATAAAGTCGTATTTAATCCTGCAAAGAGTTTAGAGTTCCGATCTTTTTATAAAGGGAGTGATAAATCGAATAGATTATTTTTTCTTCGCTTTCTTGTTTTAAAATAGAAGCAATAATTTTATTTTTATATGTATGCACACAATTACACATTTAGATAATGTTCAGTCGTATTATTACGTTTGCACAGTAAATCTATTAAAACACTAAATATTCCATTATATTCAGGAAGAAACATGTTCGCAAAAAGTTATGAGGTCTTGACTACAAATCAATTTCAAAATTGTTACTTCGTAAAACAAATACTATTTCAACGTACTTAATACGAAGCCTAATTTGTTCCTTTCTAATAAAATAATTCTAAATAAAGTGTTCTAAATGATAGACATTACAGTTTATTTCCTCCAACAGACGCCATTATTGAGTACTTTTTCAACGAGTTCCAAATGTTTAAGCCTTAATTTTTTTTATTCCAAAAAGCCCAATCTAAATTCGAATGGGAACGAAAACCTTCATTCGTGTCGAAAACCGAACTTGCAACATTTTTAAACTCTCGCAACCTTTGTACATGAACTATTTTGTTCGACGAACCGAAGTTACGACTACCGCCCACCGTGAAATAGAATGCATTTTATTCTGCTTCGAATAAAAGAAGCTAGTAGACAACTCCACTCCTCTCAGTTTTTTTCTTTTCCCTAATTAAACGTCACAAACTACGAGCTATTGTTTCTGAATAATTAATCATCTTTTACCCTGTTTTTATTTGGTTCGTTTTACTTTTTCTTGATGACGAGATTTTTTGGTTTGTTTTATGTTGAAGCTTTTATGTTGAATTTAACGCGTTTCTGACATGGTGTACTTTTTACGCATATACTTTAATTGGATTTTAAAAAAAGAACTTCGAACTAAATAAAAAAAAATCTTTTATTTGAAATTTACAACAAATGAAAGGTTAGTTTACAAAACAAACATTCTGGAAGAATACTTGGGTATAATGAAGAGTTCAAGTGTCTTTACAGCTTTCCTAAGTGTTCTATTTTACTCAGGCATACTCAGCTTTGAAGATTCGAACAACTAAATAGTTGAAACTATGTTGCACCCTTGCAACTAGAATTTTTTTAAAACATATTATAGTGACACATTTTAAAAAAAAAACGTAAAATTTGAGTTAATTACGGTAAAAGGACTCATAGAGTTTTTCAAATACTTACGACTCCATCATCCAGAAAATATGTTTAACCCTTTCAGTCCCAAAAATTTACTACACTACAGAAACATCTGATATTCGCAAAATAAGCTTATTTTAGGTCAAATATACGAGTTGCATAAGAAAAAAAATTCAGTAAAATTTTTTATATGGTTTTTGAAATAATGCCAAACATTTTTAACTGTGGGAAAACAACAAAATAAAAAAATATATATTACCTAAAAACACTTCGAGTTATAAATTTTAAGGTATCTGACCATATTATTAAAAAAAATTTAGTTATTTTATTATTTTAACCGAAATTAGTTTCATTTTGTTTTAAATATGTGGAACTGAAGTGAACTTATCAAAAATCAGGTGAAACGCTTTTGGCTATTTTCTAAATAAAAAAAATAGTAGTTCTGACTTCTATTGAGATTAATGTAAAATAATGTAAAATATTGTCTAATGAACAAAGTGTGAAGAATCGAATGATGTTGTTTGAATGACGTGTGTTTGAATGTCATAACGGGACATAAACATTTTGAAAAAAATATTGAAAGTGATGATGCCAAATGGCATCACTGGGACTGAATGGGTTAAAACATTCATTTATTTTGAGGTCTAGCACAATCACAGATTTAAATATTATTTGAGAAAATTTGCTTATTTTATCTAAAGAAAAAAGTATTTTGGTTAAATTGAATATGTTTAAGTTGGTGAATTGATAGAATAAAATTTAACTAATCTTTAAAAACGGTAAATGATATACCTAACTGAAGTTAAGGTTAGATACTATTATAAACATACGAAAATAACACGCTTCCTTACAAGAAGATGTGAAGCTTTCCTGTTTTGGAAATCTTCGTTTCATTTATCGTTTTCATTTTACGATTTTTTATGAAACTTAATAATGTGACTTAAGTTATTTTTGCTCAAAAGTTAAAATTTAATTAAAATATTCGAAACATGTTCCGCGGGGGATAAATTAATATTCTAGTTCCCCTTATTCTTTCCCCAGAGCTTTTTTTGTCGCAGCCAATAGAAAAAGCTGGAGTTGATATTGATCTTTCCATTTTTTGCACCAAAACGCCTCTTGGCACGAACAGCCATTTATATTCGAAAAGCATTTTCTTGGAAACGAAGGACGTTTTCTCTTCCAACGTTGCGTTTAGTTATTAGTTTGTGCTCTTATTTATTGATGGTAATATAGCCAGGCAGCAAAATTCAGCGGGAAAAAAATGTTCGCTAAAGTCAAAATTTGTGTTCGAAATAGTCCGACGAAATTACGTTTTCTCGACGTAATAGTTTCGACCCAAATCGATATGACGTCATTTGTTATATATTTAGGACACTATTTTATCTTAAGCACGGGCCTAAAACCTAGTGGTCCCAGAAGGCATGGAATCGAATAAGGTCATCTACACTGGTGATCCTATAATGCAGCCAAAAATACAGGAGAAGAAATATTCTTTCTAATGCTCCTTTTAAGGCGATAACATCTTAAGATATACTTTTTAGACATGAAAGATTAATTTGTAAGCAAATAATTCTTCTTATTTTCAAACATTAAAATGTACTCATAGTTTCCTTGCCCAGAAACCACGACCATGGGCGGAGCTATAAAACGCGCTGAACAATCAGATGAAGACAAAATAAAACGGCAGTATAACTAATATTTGAGACAATTTCTCACTGGCGGATTCGTTCAATTATAATAATGATAATAATCTTTATTATATTACAAGAACAAACAAGTAGAATCTGTCTCTTACCCGCTTCCTCACAAATTGTGTTTAACAGGTAAAAAAGGCGACAAACACGGCATTAATCTATATTAAACATTTACATGCTAAATTTGGCTAGTTTAATTTATTTTATTTCGAAAATTCTATGATTATTACTCATTGTTTACAAAAAATAATGTATATTTCAAAGAATAAATATGTAATATTCCTCGCTTTTAAATAGAATCAAAACATTTCATATCAGCGTACGTTTGTTACAGAATCTGTTACACAGCCCGCTTCTACACAACATTTATGGGCGTTCTGTTTTGAAGGAACTTTTGATGGAGGGTAACCCCGACGGGAAAGTTTAATTACTTACTGGTTTGTAACTTTACTGGGTTGTAGCCAGCGATGTATGATGGCATGATGACAAACTTTTTCTCTACTACCTTGGCGCTTTTATCTATTGGGTTGTATTTTGGCAATATTTTATTACGCCAAGCATCGCTAATATTTGAAAAATATCCAAAGCAATTAGTTGAGTTGAAGGAATTAGCGGCAAAGTTATTTAGATGAATAAAAATACTTCACAAACATATTGATATATTGTTAGTTGTATTTTGTTTTTTCATTTTTTTTATATGGAAACTTCCGTAAATTATGTGATGCCACACAACAAAAAATCAACGTAAAATTTCGAAAAAGTATAGTTAATCAGTAAAATATGTTTACCAACTTAAATTTGGCAAAAGCATACGATAAAATTTATCGTGGCTTTAAGAACCATATTTTAAACTGTAGAAATTTTAAAGAACTACACTACTCAAAACAATTAGGGGAGCACTTTGCGTACTTTTGTTTACCCGCCCAGTTCCAACTTCTTATTTTTTATTATAAAAATTTAAAATTTATGAAATAGATTCCTTATGCATCCAGATTGAAATGGTAAAAAACAGAAAAAAAAATGTTATTTTTAAAACTAAAATTTAAGAGGCAAAAAATTGTAATCATAACTTTTGAAAAAATTATAATCAAAATCTTTTCAAAATTTTAAATTAAAAAAAAAGATAATTAAATTTTCGACTTCTAAGAATGAAAATTTAGGGTCAATTTATTTCATAAAGTTTTTGGGAGTGAATTTTATTTTACCATGTGTTTTTTCATATTTTTAATCAATTAAAACAAACATTATTTATTTCTTCAAATGACATGATTCTTCCATCTAACGATAAATAAGAATTATTTATCGTTAGATGGATAAATATTTCTTATTTATCGTTAGATGGACGAATCATGTCCTTTGAAGGCCCTCTAGCTCATTAATGTTTGAATTAGTTCAACTAGTGAGAAAAAAAATTGGAAGCGGTGTTTTGAGAAGTGTATTTAGAATTCAATTAAAATATATCCAATTTAAAAAAAAATCACATGAGATTACTGACAATGGAATGGGAGGAGGTGGGGGTCCAGCCAAATATAGTGAAATCTCAACAGGGGGTGGGGATCAAAAAATTGTCAAAATTGCATCGCGTGAATAATTGACGCCCCAGCACTCGATGGTATTAAAGTTATACATCTGTAACATATTTTTTCTCCAGGCCTGGCCATTAATGTTTTGGGTAAAATAAACAAGTTCGAAAAAAAGAATAAAAAGGAAAAATTATATTACCTATCATTTTCTGGGAGAAAAAAAACGCGCGTTTTCTTTTTCTTTACAAAACTAAACTATGAATTTTTGAAGCTAAATAAAATGCTAAATTTTCTGCATTTTGAATAACATGTAGAAAATGCGAATTTATGTAGTAGTTGGAGGAACTATGAAAATTTCAGTTGTAAAAATGCTAATCAAGGCCAATAGACCGGATGTCATAATTTAGAACCACACAGTCAAGCTACGAGCCGACACCTGAAGTGGCACCCAATGCAATTTTTAAGGGCGACATCGTTCTCGGCATCGGGACTTTTTGAAGCATATAATAACGTGCACTTCCTCTGCAACTGGGTAGTATTAGTATTCGTCGGATTAATTAACCCTTTCACTTCCAATGATTCCGTTTGGATCATCAAACACTCGCAATTTTTCCCTCATCCCTGCTAAGTTAAGAATTTTTCAATAGGAAGAGAATGTTTCAATAACATCTTTGTTCATTTGTTTGAAATACAAAAGTAATGTAAGGGCAGATGCATTATTTAGTTGAGGGGGGCAGAGAATTATGGGGGGGGGGGGCATGTTTAAATTTTATCCTTGAAAGGTGTCCAATTTTCTTTTACCAAGGTGTGAAGGGGGGGATTATCATGATTAGGTTTTAAGGTCTTCAGAAAATTATATATTACCCGAAGAATATAAAATTCGTATCACACAAAATGTGTAAAACTGATGCATTTCAAATTTAACCGAATAAGTAAAAGTTATACAACAAATGCATAAAGTAAAACTTTTCTAAATTATCTATCGTAATTACTGTGAGCTGCATCATATTGATTAACTTTATTAAATCGATACAACCTAAAACAGGAAAGTCAACCCAATTGTAAAAAATGCCTATTTCCAAAGACAATTCCCATCTTTTTAGAACAGATAAACAATTACCGCAAAAAAATGTTTTAACTTTATTCACCTTATTTATTCATTTTTACAATAGAAAAGAATAAACATATTTTTTTTGGAACAGGAAATGGGGTAAAGTCAAAAATATTAATTAATTTTACGAAAACTGTAACAGTAAGACATCGAAGTTGAAATTTTGAGAAATTTAGTTAGGAGTGTTATACCTTTGACCTGGTCAAAGGAACAACAACTGATGATGGTCAGAGGTACAACGCACCATGACATTCCAAATTAAAAAAACATGCTACAGCTAAAGGATTAGAATTACGATATTCAAAGCTCAACAATATTTTGTGTGTTTAGCTGCTACGTCAAATGATTTCTATCAACAAAAACATAACACAAAATATTTATTAGGCAAAACCTTATGAACAAAATAGTTAAATTTTTAAGATAGAAATGGATTTTTATATTTCACACGAATCCTCTTTGCCTTGAATAATCCACATTAGGATAACATAAACCTCCCAGTGGAATAACTATATACTAAATAGACTAATTTTTATAAAATATCGCTACAAGGCCCCACAGCCTAGGTGGTCAAAGGAACAATATGGTCAGAGGTACAGCACCTTCCCCTACTAATTACTAAACATTTATTTGTGTAAATGTTATCAATCATCACAATCTGAAAAGCTTCTTCTCAGCTACTTTCATTTACATTTAGAAAAAGAAGCATTTAGCCTCGAGATCAAAAACATTACCTTCTACAAGAACCAGCAATTTATCGGAATCAAACGGTGTTATACCTTAAACCATTAAAATTTATGATGGATGCTAAAACTGTTTAAAAAGAATATTTTGGATGTTTTATTTTTAGGATATTTTTTTTTCCGGCCGCCCCTCTAGTTAATTAATGCGCTCAGGGCCGTAACTTGGACATTTTATTGGGGAGGGGGGGGGGGGGGCACGTTTTGGCGTTTGTCCACATTCGAGAAACTACTGTTAAAAAATATATAAGAAATTCTGATTATGTATAACTTAACTTGGAATGCCTCTTTTTAGTTCATTAAATATTTTAGGCCCCAGAGGTATTAAGACCACCACCCTGAAATAAAAGGGTGCTTGTTATGTAGGATATTAATTAAATTTTTCTTTTAATCTCATACCTCCATTCATTTAAAATTCCTAAAAATTTAATTGTCAATTGGTATCACATAACTAGTTTATTTAAGTTTAAATTTCCATTTAAATTGAAACTTATAGCTTGTTGACTAGATTCTTCAAATTGTTTTAATTTTTATCGTTATAGTTAATAAAACCATTAAAAAAAAAAATCTTATGTTCAAAACCAAGTATAAATCCTATGTTTTTTTAAGGGGTCATAGTAGTCTTAAAAATGTGCAAAGAAGGTACTTACAAAGCACAGTTTGATCTTTCATGTAGTTTTTTTTAACTACTCAATATATAAGTATAATTTTTTATATGTAATTCTACAAAGTTTATTTAATATAAAACAAATTTCAAAATTTATGAAACTTTAGCTAAAACTAAAATAAATGATATTAAACAAATCTATTTGAACAAATTGGGATTAGGCTTGCGCGGCAAATTTTGAGGTCAAAATTGAAAAAATTACCAAGAAAATGACTTAATTTTGTACAAAGACTTATACCTAAATTCTCAGCTCAATTTTAATTAGAAATTATTTTTCTAAAAAATTAAATTTTTTATTAATTTTTTAAGAAAAAGTTCTTAAAATAATTTCTAATTAAAATTGAGCTGAGAATTTAGGTTTAAGTCTTTGTTTGTACAATATAGTCATTTTTTCAATTTTGACCTCAAAATTTGCAGCGCAAGCCTAATCCCAATGTGTTCAAATAGCTATATGTTTAATACAATTTATTTTAGTTTTAGCTAAAGTTTCATAAATTTTAAAATTTGTTTTATATTAAATAAATCTTGTAGAATTACATATAAAAAAATCATACTTATATATTGAGTAGTTAAAAAACTACATGAAAGATCAAACTATACCTTGTAGTACCTTCTTTGCACATTTTTAAGACTCCTATGACCCCTTAATACAACATGGAAGGTTAAATTTCTTTTCGAGGACAGTTTATTTCTCATTAATTAGCTGACAAGAACAAAACAAAAAAAACATTTATTGAACAAAAACATTGTACAGGGAAAATGCAAGACATCTCAAGCAACACACAAGACAGGGCAAAGAAGCCAGACGAATCATAGGACTTAGCAACTTTTGGCACAACAGCACTAAAAATAAATAAGATTAAATCAAAAAATAACATTTGTTGCTTTTCCAAAAAAAAAAAAAAACCTATTATAAACTAAGTTTTAAATTCATGATGAGACATTATTCGTTATTAAAAGGCTATAGAGCGGAATGTCTGTAACCTAACCTATTGAGTAGGGTATTCCGCGCAATAAAGCCTGTTTAAATAATGTGAACAATATTGAGAAATTGTATTTAGTTAAAAAGTTAGTTTATACATTGGTAACCAGATGCCCACAGTCTGTTATTTAAGTTAAAATCTCAATTTTAAGCAACAAACACTTATGGTCCCCTTGTAAAGAATTTGTGGATTTGAAAACTTGACAAATTTACAAATGGGAGAGGCCAGCTTTGTCATTTGGTTGCCTTTCAAAATTAAGATGCTCGTTGCCAGCAGCCCAGATGAACACCAGCCACCAACTCATGTTCAAACCCTGGTCAAAAGCTTGGGAGTGAGACAAGCTAACCATCACCTGCAGCAATATTTAACCAAAAGATATTTGATAATGAATGCTAACAGCAACAAAGCAGTCCAAAATCAAATGTCATTTAGTTTAGGAAATATGGTGTATCGTTGACAGCTGTCTGAAAAAAAAAAACCACAAAAAACATTGAATTACAACACAATTAAAACAATGAAATAGAATAAACGATGTAAGGGGACACGAAACAATTATCCTTGGCAGTGCTGAGGGCAATGCATTTAAAAACAAGTTTTGACTTGCATCCTTAGAATATTAGCAAATCTGTAATTTTAACTTAAACTTTTGTCAGCCATACTAGTTTGCCTTTAGCTTTTCCTACAATATTAATGGTAGCCCAAACACAGTTGCTCAGGGCCGGATTTCTAAAGGCTAAGTAGGCTGCAGCCTACAGCGGCAAATTTTGGGACCAATTAAAGCGACATTCAGCATAAAAAAAATATTGTAAAGATTCAAATATTTTTAAGAAAGAAAACAAATAATTTACATTAATGCGTAAACGTGTATAGTTCTAATGTTTCGTAGCAAATACGTCGCTTTTAGGGCAAGTGCACCTGCCCCCCCCCCCCCCCCTCCTGCAGGATTTCGAAGTTTAGTGGAATAGTTGAAAAAACTTCACCTATTTCTCTTTCGATTTAGAGTGTAAAGGTACATAGAGGATTCTAATCTGTGTGGGTATTTTAAACAGCACATACCATCCTATTTAATACCGGCTGCCTTTCCTAAAGTGGGAGAATATTGTGACAGGGGCGACCAACCGTAGCCTACAGGCGGCAAATCTTTAAATCCGGCACTGCAGTTGCTGGATGCATAGAAGCTGGAGCGTCAAATCCGGAACAGCTAGTCTTGACGACTTGCATTACTTTTCCAAGCAAGGTAAAGGCCAAAATATGGTAAGCACTATACACAACTCAATTAGTATTAAGTGGCAACTGAACAAACCAACCTTAAAGGTCTGTTTGTGATAGCTATGAGAAAAAGGTCGGACCTTTATTTCGAATGCCAATTTATAGACAATGGTCAGGCAACATATTTGCTTGATGACATTTTAATATAACTTTTTTGATAGTGCTGATAGCTCTGTAATTAGTTTACTAGTTTTCATTAATCTCCCCTCTTCGTGAATTAAAGTACAATCTAGTCCTTTGAAATAACTAGGAATGTTTTTGAAAGCACTAAATTTTACCATTTGTCCCTTAACAAAAGGATTTCTCCAAGCTGCTATCTTAACCCTAAAAATGAGTATAGTATTAACTGAACAACAAATGCCATTGAATTCTTAATTATCTTAAAATGACAAACTGAACAGAACTGACAGACAGTTTTAAAATAAAAACTTCACAATAATCACATTTTAACCTCTTGAAACCTGGAGTTCTTTTTCGGGGACATTTTTTAAAACCTCCCCACAAACAATTAACCAAGTTAATTAGTTTTGAAATTGATCTGGTGCGAAATATTCGAAAATTAGTTTTCAGGCAGCAATATTTTATTCCTTTTAAAATATATTAAAAAAAGTAATTTCTTTTTTTAAAAAAAGGAAGTTGAACGAGGGCCCATGCGACATTGGCGTTCATAAAATAATAACTTTCATAGCACATATAATTTGTATTTTTAGAACTTAAGGCATGTCAACAGTAACTATTAACCATTTTTAAAAAATTTACTCAGCAAAACATACTTTTTAGTATTATGCATGAAAACTATGTTTGATGAAGATACGTGCTGAGATCGTAAGAGGTTAAAGAATAATGGGAAAACGAAAACTTATTTACCTGCTCCTTTCGTTAAAATTTGATGAAAAACAAAAAGCGACAATAGTACATGGCTCGTCAAATATTAACTAGGAAAAACCAAAAACTGGGTTAATTTAGATTTTATTTACTTACCTATTTTGATTATATGCTTCTTTCCACAAATAGTTCTAAGACAGTTTTTAATTTTCTAAATTCATTAAATAATTAAAAAAAAATTGAAGCAGAAAACGTGGTATGAATTCCGACGCCAGCCATTTTGTAATAACAAAACAGATTGCGAAACTGGTGACGTATACAGAAGCTGCACTCTGATTGGTTATTCATCTTTCCCATCGAGGTTACCCTCCAGCAAAAGTTCCTTTATAGTGTAAATCTCAACATTTATCTTCAACCTGGAAAAAAAAGTTGCCAAACACAAATTAATTCTATTACAAACACTTACACTCTAAATTTAAATTGTAGTTTCATTTATTTTAATGCGAAAATTCAATAATTATCGTTTGCAAAAATTAATTTATTATTTCAAAGAATAAATTTGTTTTATTCACAAAGAATATCTTTGTGAAATATATTTGACGTCACTTCAAACTGACAGATTCGCAAATAATAAATTTCTCTTATTTATGTAAAAGAATTGAAGTTTCTCGAGTGATTGTTGTGAATGGCAATGGTGATTTAATTATAATAAAAATGGCTTGCAATGCTTTTTAAATGAGCATTACATTTTGCAGTGTTTTAAATATTTAAAATACTACTTCGAATTCTTTTCTGAGATTTTCCATGCCTTCTCATTTCGATGCGCTGAATTTTTTTGACGTATCACACTTTCCCGTAGCATTTGTAGTTAGGGCTCTATGAAGCTGGTGACAGATGGACGGAAAGACAGACAGACAGAATTAACATTTACAATACACTCTTAAAACGAACGAGCGATTTTAACTCAGTCTGAGTAATTCTCACTCCTCCAGTCTGGAAAATGCACTTCTCCTCTTGGAGTGGATCCTTTGCGTGTTAAACCTCCGACAGGATCACTCCAAACGAGTGATTTTAACTCAGTCTGATTTAATATTCACTCCTTTCCAGTGTCGAAAATGCACTTCTCCTACTGGAGTGGATTTCACTCGTTTGTTTTAAGAGTGTACCTCCCACTTTTTACGTTATAAACGTAGTGTGGAAGCTAAAACTGCAAAAAGCTATTCAAGTAACCAAACGCTGAACAACTAATGACCCTGAATTCGATCTACAGGTTTCCAGCGCTACCAAGCATCGATCAGCGTTGCGTTTGATAAATCTCCATTTAAAATCCGTTCTTCTACACATTAGTTAGGAAAAAGAGGGAAAGAATCTGACTTTATAATGCATATTTTATTCTATGTCACGAGTTCCTTTTTTTCCCTTCCCAGATAGCGTGAGGCATGCACGTTACCTGGCACCTAGCCACTTTGGAGGTTTGCCAGCGACCCTCAGAATATTGGAAGAATTTACTCAGAATCTCTGTTTACATATCCTGTTATTAAAAAAAAAAGTTATATCTCTACAGTTTAATACATACTAGGCGCGTTTACACGAGCCATCGAATCCATGGAATAAAGGACAAACAATTTTCCCCGCGTACATTTAAATTTCTTTCTGTGTAATTTTTTTTCTGTCATTACTATTTTCTAAATATTATTGTAACATTTTAATGGCCAATGTAGTTGTATCACCTTTCACTTGATATGATCTGTCCATCATTTTGTGGCTACCAAGAAACGCCATGTATAACAACAGCACACTTTACACAAATAGCAACAGGGTAATCATCTTAGATATCGTAGTTAAAGTATTAAATTGGCAGATCATGTGACCTCCGATGCTAACGACAGGAGGTTACACTTTTAGGATAAAAGTGTTACGCATGAATAAAGATTCCTTCTAAAATTACAAAAAAATGTCATAAAATTACCAATTTCAGTTTGGAATCTGTTTAGTGACTTAAAAAAAATCGTGAAACGCTTTTCTCCATTTTTTTTTTTAGGTGTGGCTCGTCACCTGACTGTGGTTCTAAAATACGACGCCCGTCGCCAATAGCCCTCGTGTAGCTCTAGTGCGACGATAATTCAAACCAAACATTTTTTTTTTGTAATTTTAGAATTACATTTTTTTTCGTAGTATTTTTCTCCTTATAAAGTGGCAACACTGGGCCCCAAGCCAACACATTAAGGTTAAAAATATTACGAAAAGTACCATTTAATTCTAAAATTACAAAAAAAAAAGCGTTTGGCGTTTTTTTAAAGTCATAACATATTCATATCATATTTTTTAAGTCGTAACATATTCCAAACTGAAGCTAGTATTTTTATGATATTTTTAGAATTAAAATTTTATTTATTAGCGCATTCTCTTTAAAGTGGTAGCAGCACTGGCCCCATGGCCCTCCAATTTTGGTCTCCGTGCGCGTCATGTCGTTAGCATTGGGTGTCACGTGATCTGCCTACCTAATACTTTAACTATGATATCTTTGGTAATCATATAAAATAGGCGTCAAAGACCTGATTTGCTATTATCGAAACATGAAACCTCATGCAACTTTCGAAAAGTTATAATAATAGTAATTTAAATAATTGAGAACACTGAATTGCGCTCATGTTTTGGGCCCATAAAAAAACTGCGAACTCTAACACGGTGATTGCTTTCCGTTTGCAAGAAAAACGAGTTATTTTTTTTCCTTGCTAAACTATTTCTATCCCTCTGGATTTGATGGTCGAAGTCACCTTCAAAAGATGGATGCGTGTGTATTTGCAATGTTTGTGAATTCTAATACTTCGAAAATAGAATGGAGAATGGTATATTTAAATGTGTTTATTCACGTTATATGGGTTGGCAACACATAACAGTTTAGGCGATTTTTTTCTCTCTCTCTATTTGGTTGTGTTTTTGCAGATTGTTGCTTTGTGAAGAGAAGTAGATATTTTTTGTTTAATGTTCATTTTGGTTTGACTTTCTCTAAAAAGAAAAAAAAAAGAATAGTGGTAGAGACCATTTGCCACATCGTTAAAAATGAGGACCGGTTTATCTAGTTGAAAAAATGCCCTTTGGTATTGTAAATGAGCTTCTGAAACAATGAAGTGTAGCGGGCATGCCAGTATAATGGCGCAGTAGTTTGAGTTCCTCCAGCAAGGTTCATTAAGTTAAATTTAAATGGGCGTCATACACTCTTAAAACAAACACTCCTAATTTAACTCAGCCTGAGTGGATTTCACTCCTCCAGACTGGAAAATGCACTTCTCCTTTTGGAGTGGATCCTTTGTGTGTTAAACCTCCGACAGGATCACTCCAAACGAGTGATTTTAACTCAGTCTGAGTAAATATGCATGCCTTTACGGTGTCGAAAATGCACTTCTCCAACTGGAGTGGATTTCACTCTTTTGTTTTAAGAGTGTAATATGGTACTTGACTGCATTGATAAATACGTTCCAATATTAAATTAATTGTAGTGTGAACCCAAAAAATAACAACGTACATATTTTTTTTGCAAAATAAATCTTTATATAATTAATAAAAATCATTTTAAAATGGCTTTTTTCCATCGGTAAGTCACGTGATAACAAACACGTCGATATGGCTGACGTCACTAAACAAAACAAAACGGTGTATGTTTTTTTTTTTTTGCTTGAAATTTTTCTGGATTTAATCTAATTCACTATTAAAATAACAAAAACTAGTGGAAGGAGGTTTTACAGAAGCGGATCGCTCAAATTTGTTTAAAGTAGATTCCAAAATGGTGTTTCAAAGCCAATATTTTTTTTAGTTAAGTACCCTATTTAGAACCACAGTCAAATGAAGAGCAGACACCAACAACCTGCAAGGTCTAAAAATAGAAAATTAAGTGTTTTTTTCCCAACACATTAGCAAGAAATATATACTTTATACGTGGTCAAAATTCTTTTTTAACTCAAATGTTATTTGTTTTGTAGAACTCTACACTTGGAAAAAACTTGTTGATTTTTAGTTGTTTAAAATGTGTTTTCGCAGTCATTACTAGTTGTGTTGAAACCATATAAACATTAAATTGAATGTTATAATTTTGTTATACATATTTTAACCAGTTGTGTTAGAAAGAACAAAACAAATTTGTTACCACATCATCAATACACCATTTCTAGTATTGATACAACCCAATATTATAATGTTGACATTTTTACAGAATTCTTGTTCTGCTGTCTGTGGTCAGATGGCGCTAATATAAAATTAAGATACTAAATTTTTAGTTTTATCGAAAGAAATGCGTTAAACAGCATCAATGCCGGCAACTCCATAAAAACAGTCAGTTTTTATACAAGAACGAATGGTTCATGTCAGCTGCTTCATTAATATTTTTGAAGAGCTTGAACATCGCCCGCACGATCTTGATAGCTTGGTCGGAAAGGGATATCGCTACATGTCAACGTCCACACCAAAAAAAATTATAATCTACGATCCTTAAGCCTGCGATAGAATATAATTGCATATTTTTTCCACTAAATGCCTTAAATTTAAATTTATTTTTAAATTGAATATTAATATAAACTTTTAAAAAAAACCAAGGATGCTTGATAAACCATAAAGATGCTAAATTCTTGCGTTTTTGCTATCTCTATCTATAAAACACCGAATTGAAACTTTTATCTTTTCCTCCATTTTATGTATTTCAAAAATAATTGGTGAATTGTCCTTGTGTAAGGAGGTTGTATAAAAATCTACTGCGTTTTAGGAAAATGTCACAGTGAATCGTTTAGTTCGATCCAAGGTTGCAATCGTACGACGTTTTATAAATCTCATGATAATTTCCGTATTTTTTTTATTCTGCTTTCTACGGGAATTACAAAGAAACACTGATTTTGTTTTGTGTTGAAAACAAAGACTGTTTTAGCTGGTATAGGCCCAGCCCGGATCCAAGGCTTGACCATCCATAAGGGACGTTAGGCCTAGGGCCTCCAAATCTTCGGAATCCCAAATTTAAGTGAATATCATGCTAAATTGTGTTGCCCCCTGAAACTTCAGTAAATTGTGTCATTTCGGCATTATTTTTTAAGCTATGAAACAAAGCATTAAAATTGACAAGTTCAGCAAAATGATGTAAATTAAGGATTATTTTCAATTTTTTAAGCTTTTGCTTTAGACAATATCCGAGAACATGCACAAAAGTTTCCTTTAGGGGTATCCAAAATTTTATGTGCCTATGTAGTACTGTTATCTTTGATCGGGCTCTGCCCGGGTCTATCCCTAAATGGACGAAGTATGAAGAGGAAAAAATAGGGGAAGGTGGGTTACCTTGGACCTATTTTGACTTTTCAATTTTTATTTTCTTAATTACTTGCAAAAAGTGAATAAAAATATTTTTACTGAATACTTTATGTTGTTATATACAACATATATTTATTTTAACATGTTATTTAAAGGATTTCAACTATTAAAAAAATAAATACAGAAAATTGTAATTAGGACCAAGGTACACCACCGGCGGTGTACCTTGGTCCAACCAGTAGTGTACCTTGGACCGATTATTAACAGGTAGAGAGACCCGATTTACAGTCCGAAAACCAATATTTATTAGCCACATAAAATTCAAAAATACATTTTACAACCTACTCTTATTTCTAGCCAAGATTGTAGTAAATGGTTATGTTAGGTCAATTGGCTCAGTAAGGGGTTTTATTGCCTTAGTTTTTTTTAGTGCCCTTTTGGCTTTTTCAGCTGCAATGCAATCTTTCTCGGGTGTATTAGTTAAAATGCAGCATAAAATTAAACTGTTATTTCATGCCATAGAAAAACATTTGGCTATCTTTCTGTCTTAAATTTGAAAAAGCAACTCAATGTTTATTCAACTAGGCCTAAACGTAAAAAGGATGTTCTGCTTAGATATTTATTATAAAAAATATATTTTTAGATGAGCATGCAATAATTATTTTCTATATTATATCAATATGGTTAAAATTTTATAGGCTTCCATAAATCTAAATAATTACCTACAAAAAAAATTCTTTATCACATCATATCAAAATTTCTTACAAATTTCCATTTTTCTAGATTTTACAAATCAGGGTTGCATATTAATAGCTTAAAATACTTAATTTTTCAAAGGAAAGAATTTACTTGAATTTTAAAAAGGGTTTTCAACAATCTGAAGCACGTAAGACCTATAGTAGTGTACCTTGGACCACTCCAAGGTACACCACTTGTATTAGGTTCGAGGTACACCACTTGGATTTTAAAAACAAAATAGTTAATCACCAAGTTAAGGTTAGACTTAACTTAATTTCAAGCACACTGTTTTATAGCTAAAACTTTGCATTATATTGCATAACCATCGTTTCTGAATAAACACTACATGTTTGAGTAAAAAATTACACTAAAGAATCTGACAAAAATTTACTTTTGAACTGTGAATTTAGTTTTTCGAAACCTCTTAAAAAAATTGACCTTTTAAACAAACAGATAGAACTTCACTGAGATCCCTGGTAGCAAATACTTTAACTGCATGTGGTGTTGTTTCAATATCTAAGCTAATCGAGCTAGAATCAGCATAGGTTCGAGGTACACATACGTCCAAGGTACACCACTTACCCCTACCGTAAAATATATGGATTAGGTATTTTTATATTTGTAATAAAATAATAATCATGATGCAAAAAAAATATTTATAGTTGGTACACGAAATTGACGTGTTATATACTATGCCCCCTGAAACTTCAGTAAATTGTGTCATTTCGGCATTATTTTTTAAGCTATGAAACAAAGCATTAAAATTGACAAGTTCAGCAAAATGATGTAAATTAAGGATTATTTTCAATTTTTTAAGCTTTTGCTTTAGACAATATCCTATGCTTTGATCCGTAGCTTGAGTCGCCAAGAAGATGGTGCCACAAAAAGAAGTATCTTAGTTCTGGTGAATATGTCTAATGTCTAGTCTGCAAAGACTTGACCGCCAATGTTGCAGCCCCATTAGAGAAAAGAATTGCTCTGGTCCACTGAGGTAGCCAGTGTAATGCTGGAGACACAGTAGCCCGAATTCATTAATTTTGCCCCCAAAAATTAATAAGTTAATTTTTCATGTACCAATAAATGATTTTTCTTTTAAAATTTGAAGGAAACATTCTAGCTATACGCCTCTGTTTTAATCATAAATATTGTAAGATTTTAATAAATAAGGATTCCTGCTCACATCTTTCTATAAAATCAACTCATCATTAACACTAAAAGGAAGTTAAATTAAAAACTTTTTCCTCGGTGCAATAAAATGAAATTGCATTCTCAGCTACTGAATCCTTCTATGGTAGTCTTGGAATTTCCTTGTCCAATGATTTATTGGGGAAAGCTTGGAAGAATTTAACTCATGTTTGATGGGTCGCCCGTCAAGAGAAGGACGCGGGGATGGAGCTTCAAATTCTGACGGCTCTTTTCACGCTTTGATGGTTTTCTTGACCGAATTTTATTGATGTAGAAATTGATGGGAGTTTTTCAGGGGCTAGAGCTTCTTTTCAGCTTTCCTGTCTAGAACCTGGGCCACCTGATGTAACACTATGTTTTCTAGGGGATATTTAGCCTCCAGTTTTAACCCTCCGAACGTCCTGAAAATAGGCAAAAATGTATAGTGGTTTTCTCAGCATAAAGGTTTTAAATTACAGTAGAGTCCCGTGTATCCGAATCCTAGTTATCCGAAAATCGGTTTATCAAAAAAAAAATTCCCGAGCCTTTTGGTTAAAATGAGAAGTGTATACGCATTAATAAACACACATAAAATAGATACGTACTTTCAAAGTAGGATTTATTTCTCAAAATGAAGTCATTTTTTATTTTTGCTGATCAATTTTGTTCCCGTACATTTCGGATGATAAGAGGGACTCTACTGTATTTAGAAAATCAGAATTGTGTTTATTTTTGAAGAAATGATCGCAATATAAAATAACAAAATGAAAATAAGTCGAATATTAAAAAAAAAACTCATGAAAACCAGCAACTCCATTTTGCCAGTAGTAAAAAAAGGGACCGTTGCCCGTGTTGTTTTGAAATTTGGACGTGCCATTTGGTTTCAAGATGGCAAATGTAGTCTAGCCTAATTATATGGTATATGGGAAGTTATTCTGTAAAATGTTGCATTTTGGAAACTAATCTCAACATAGCATGATGCTTTTGCCAGTTTCCCCACACCACGGTACCATGTTCATTCAGGTATTCGGCTCGTCACTTCACATGACTGTGATTCTAAATTACGACACCCATCGCCAATAGCCCTAGTGTAGCGCAACTATTGTTCAAACTAACCTAACCTTTCCACGGTCACGCAGTGAGGCAACTCGTATAGCAAAAGACAAGTCCGAACAGACAAATTCATGTAAAAAACTATAAATCTACACCAAATATCCCAAACAACCTTCAACAACAACAAAGCCTGGCGTGCACTCTCGAGGGGGAGGGGGGGAGTCTTGTTGTTTGTAAACATTTCCAGGTAACAGAAGTGAGTCAGTGCCCCTATTCCCCTGGCCACGTGAGGGCCCTGACTTCCCCCCCGAAACCGAACCTTTTTCTCGAGTTATTTCGGTGAAGGTGACCTTTTCCGCTTCGTGGATCGTCTGACTATCCCCTTCCCCCCAAAGAAATGATCGCTTTAGGGCTGCCCAGAGATCATCTATAAGAAATTGCCAAGTTCTTTATTTCTTTATGGGCCAAAGTAATATTTATCTGTATTTTATTTGGCTGTTTGTACTGTATTTTTCAATTTTTCGCCAACTGAGTTATGAAATCAAGATTGGTGACGAACTCATTTTCCATAAGAGTGCTAGCTTTACTATACTGTCGTTTGCAGGGCAGGTAAACTGTTGCATCTAGAGTTCAGATTTGGACTTTAGCAGATTTGGCAGATTGGACTTCAGTTGTAAAAGAACCAGTGTTGAAAGTGGAAAAAAATAAGTGGGGGGATGTCTTCAATTAGAATGCCATGCCCCATCCCCCCTCTATGGATTATGGATTTGAGAGATATAAGAAGTGGGGGGGGGGATGGATAGCCATTTTCTTGAAAAGTAGGGTGACGCGTCACCCCGCGTCTACCCCCACTTGAAGCACTGAAAAGAACTCCAATAACTTATTCTTCATTCATTTTTTGATTGCCAAGTTATGCCAAAAGTAGCGTTTACCTTGCAAGTATGGCAGCCCCTTTCACGAGAACCCGCCCCGATTCGTTTCTCTCGCCCCTGCTTCCAAGTATCCATTTACTAAAAGAAGAAAAAAAATTCTGAATTGCTTTCTCAAACCAAAAGTAAACTAAAATTGCGGCAGATGCTGTGGTGAATAAGGGCCAGGGCATACCAAAAAAAAAAAAAAATCTGGCTCCATTGGAGAACCGGTCCTCGGAATTTCATAACAGAGAAGCCTGCTGTTTGCTGAATATGTTGGATCGTGGCAAGATTTCATAGGTGGAGAACATATCATTGTAATCTGGTATAAAGTATAAATTATTAGTAGAATTGTAAATCATATGTAGCAAAGGGGTTGATTTCTATAGGTAGCCCGGCCAGATTTGTTTCAGAGATTATTTTTCAACCATTGAAATCATCAGTTTTCTTAAATCGTAGTTTATTTAAGTTGTTTTCCGTTTTCGTAATGAAAAGTATAACAAATAAAATTGATGTCTATTTTCGTAATTTTATATAGAGTTGTTGAAGATGAGATCAAACTCATCCTCACTGCGAAATGCAGTACGTCTGCTTACCCTATAATACATAGAGTAATTAATACAAATTGAATAATAAGGGTAAACCTTTGACAAAAATTATAAAAAAAGGGGGTTTAAAATCTTATAAATTTGATAGTTAAGGTGATTAAATTACTATCAGTAGTAAACTAATCTGAATATTATAGTTGACGAATTTGTCCTTCTTAATTATTAAGGGATGTGGCCGGAAGGTATCAAGTCACTTGAAACTTGAAATATAAAAAAAGATAGCTTTATAAGAGTTTCGAAAACAAATGTCGTTTCACTTGTGGCGCCTGCGTTTATCACTCGTTGGTTCTGTCAGGTCAAGGGTTTCCTCTCAACGGCCTCTCCATGATAAGAAACAGCAGGTATTTACACTGAGCAGGCAGAACAGATGGACGGAGGTAGACGGAGGTCTCCGTGGCCGGGTGGGGAGGCGCGTCTGCTTGTTATGTGTGGGTCAAATGGTTGGTGGTTCGAGTCTGGTTCACGCAAAAATTTCTCCGTCTTACAACGTTACTTCAGTCTAACCTCTCATTAGTTTCAAGCTAATTCCTTATTTTCGTAGGGACTGGGGAGCCCAGTCGGCTAGGCACTCGCCTAGCGTGCGAAAGGTCCCAGGTTCGGGTCCGGGCATCGCCAAAATAACTGCCTACCTATAAACGGCCCGTGCAGCCAAAAATGTCCGACGAATAATACCCCGTGTAGAGGTAATGCACGTTAATTATCCTTAAAAGTCCTAACGCTGCGTACGATGTCGCCATTATCGGTTGGGCTGAGTGCTTATTCAGGTGTCGGCTCGTCACTTGACTGTGGTTCTAAAATACGACGACAGTCGCCAATAGTCCTCGTGTAGCTCTAGTGCGACGATAATTCAAACCTAACCTAACCTTATATTCGTTACGTCTTTGATGATAGCAACGAAAGGACGCTTCGCGTCGATGTTCGTCACGTAGACTCCGATTCGATTTCTAGATGCCATTCTTTGACGGACGGGACTTTGATAAACTGGAGGCAATCCTAAACAGAATTTCTAAAATCTAATGTTTTGTGGGATTTTTTAAATTTTTTTTCTATGCAAAATAGAATATTTATGGCCTGTTGCTACTATCTACAACCTCCCAGATGAATGTTGTCAAACATGTGGCTTCCAATTTGTAAAAGATTTTATAGTACACTCTTAAAACAAAAGAGTGAAATCCACTCAAGTTGGAGAAGTGCATTTTCGACACTGGAAAGGAGTGAATATTAACTCAGACTGAGTTAAAATCACTCGTTTGGAGTGATCCTGTCGGAGGTTTCCTGTCGGATCACAAAGGATCCACTCCTGTCAGGGAAGTGCATTTTCTAGACTTTAGGAGTGAAAATTAACTCAGACTTAGTTAAAATCGCTCGTTCGTTTTAAGAGTGTATTTTGTACTTATAAGCTTATATTGTTTAAGTTAACGTATAATTCTATGACGTTTAGAGGAGCCAAAATAAAAAAGATTTTAATTTCCTGTATAATTTAATTTTGTTCATATAAATATATGCTAAAATTCTTCACGTATATTTTATACAAGACATACAAATAATTATACAACTTAACTTAAACAAAGATTGTAGACAGTCCAACTCGAAGCTTGCTACGTGTGCTATCAAAAATGTGACAAAATACACAAAGAAAAACTGCTGCGTCATGACCTAAACAACAGTTGTGGCTGTTATAAGACGCATATGACATGAGCCTTATTTATAACTCACCCCCGCGTCTTCTTTATCTTGATTTAACACTCGCAAACAAATGCTGGTAGAGAAAGATCCCTTTGTTCGGAGGTCCTCCTTTGTCTTACTTAAGGGGTCTAAGGAGTCTTAAAAATGTGTAAAGAAGATACTACAAAGCCTAGTCTGATCTTTCATGTCATTTTTGAACTACTCAATGTATAAGTATAATTTTTTTATATGTAATTCTACAAGATTTATTTATTATAAAACAAGTTTTAAAATTTATGAAACTTTAGCCAAAACTAAAATAAATGATATTAAACATGAAGGTACTTGAACACACTGTGATTAGGCTTGCGCGGCAAATTGTGAGGTCAAAATTGAAAAAATGAATAAGAAAATGACTTTATATTGTACAAATATGTACAAACAAAGACTTATACCTAAATTCTCAGCTCAATTTTAATAAGAAATTATTTTTTAAAAAATGTAAAATCAAAATTTTTAAATTTTTATTAATTTTTTTAGAAAAAAGTTCTTAAAATAATTTCTAATTAAAATTGAGCTGAGAATTTAGGTATAAGTCCTAGTTTGTACATATTTGTACAATATAAAGTCATTTTCTTGGTCATGTGTTCAATTTTGACCTCACAATTTGCCGCGCAAGCCTAATCACAGTGTGTTCAAGTACCTTCATGTTTAATATCACTTATTTTAGTTTTGGCTAAAGTTTCATACATTTTAAAACTTGTTTTATAATAAATAAATCTTGTAGAATTACATATAAAAAAATTATACTCATTTATTGAGTAGTTCAAAAATTACAAGAGAGATCAAACTATGCTATGTAGTATCTTCTTTGCACATTTTTAAGACTCCTGTGACCCCTTAAGGCTAGCGTCTGCCCTCACAATTTCTTAGCTTCCCACCAAACCTGAATTTAGAGGCAACATAGGAGGCGGGGCCACGGTCAAACCTCTAGCCTATCCTTACAGTTATCTGGACAGAGGGGTTTGCCCCCCCCCTACAAGTGGGTCGGATCGTAGTGTTCCCCCGAAGTGAAAGTAGAGATCCTATTCTGTCTTGACGACGCTAATGACCAGCCCGGGGGAATCCCGAAGAACCCCCCCCCCCCCCTCCGTACATACTGCCCTTTGCAATAATGGTCAGGGAGGGGTCTGCCTAAAGCAGCTTGACTCCGTTTTTTTCTTTCTTTTTTTTGTCGCCCAAGTAGTTTTTGCAGGTGTAGTTTGTTTCGCGTTATCTGTTGTCAATGTGATTCTATGGTGTTTGTTTATCTTTAGTTAGCTACTCTTTTGTGATGAATCGTCTTAGGTTTGAGAATAGTGAATTTCATTGAATTTCCTCAAATGAGGAAATAAGCTAATTGTTAAATTAGATAAAGCTAATTGTTAAAATTACGCCCTCTTCGCTTGGAGGTAGAGATATAAGAATGCAAAAACTAATACAAATAACAAGTTTTTGATTACGAAACAGTTTTTGTGATGATAAATGAAAAGTTTGTTGATTATTTTCGTACATGAATAGCATTTTTTTCTTTAGAATTTATTTAATTGTATACTTAATTCAATTTTTGTTTAATGGATTTTCCACCAGTTGGATAAAAGGTTAATTTTTATTATTAATTTTCTTTCCCATCTATATCTGTCATTTTGAGAGAAATAACCGAAACAACCAATAAAATCGCAGTAAAATGAAAACAAGAGCGTTACATAACCTGAAACAAATTACTTGCAACCATTTTTAATTCGATCAGCCATTTTTATAGCATTTTAAATTCAATCAAATTATACTGAATGTTTGTGTTGGATCTAAAACGAGGCAGTAGAAAATAACGAACTATAACGCCGTTTATTACACGGCTAAAATACCCAATATTAAAATGATAACATTTTTAGAGAAAAACTACACTGACTACAGAATGGGAGGGTAAACAGTTATAGATTTTATAGTTCAATATACTGTGGGGTCTGCAAACATTACTATGAACTTTTTAACCATACAAATGCCTGATAGAAGAAAATTTGTAAAAATGCATTAAAAATGGTACAGAATTTTTTTAAAGATGTTATTTATATGTACAAAATAAATTTTTACTGAACAAAGTATTTATAAACATTTCGCAACAAAATACAAAACTAAAACAATTTCATTTCCGTTTATATTTAAAGAAAAGTTAAAATGCAAATAAAATAAGTATATATAATGTAAGGATTTTTTATTTCTGTGACTTGAATAGCACCTTCGAAAAAAATATCTTTAAAATAAAAATTATAAAAGTTGAATATTCACTAAAAATGAAAAACTACTATTACAGCAAATAAAAATTTATATCAATGGCGGTGCAACATCTATGCAATTCGCAGCCGATACATAATAAATGGCAGTTTCTATTTAAATAAAATAAATTTTTACTTAACAAAGAATTTATTTACAAACATTTCGCAACAAAATATAAAACTAAAACAGTTTAATTTCCGTTTATATTTAGAGAAAAGTTAAAATGCAATAAAATGAATATATATATAATACAAGGAATTTTTATTTCTGTGACGTGAATAGCACCTTCGAAATAAAATATCTTTAAAATAAAAATTATGAAAGTTGAAAATTCACTAAATATGAAAAACTACTATGACAGCAAATAAAAATTTATATCAATGGCGGTGCAACATCTATGCAATTCGCAGCCGATACATAATAAATGGCAGTTTCTATTTAAGTAAAATACTTTTTTACTGAACATAGAATTTATTTACAAACACTTCGCAACAAAATATAAAACTAAAACAATTTCATTTCCGTTTATATTTAGAGAAAGGTTAAAATGCAATAAAATGAATATATATAATATAAGAAATTTTTATTTCTGTGACGTGAATAGCACCTTCGAAATAAAATATCTAAAACTACTATGACAGCAAATGAAAATTTATATAAAATGCACTGCAAAATCTATACAATTCACAGCCGAAAAACAATGATGCGCATTGAAAATTCCGTTAATTTTTCCATACATAAATAGCTTATTGCAGAACAAACTATTCCTCTTTTTTTAAATTTGGAATTTTACTTAATCTCCTTGATGTCGTCGATGGTCTTTTCTTTTTGCCAAATTGAAGTTAATTTATTCAATTTGTTTCTTCTACGCTTTAAATACAAACATTTTAATGACAATGTGAAATTTGGTGGAATGTTACTCCGTAAAATTGGTGGTAGCCTTTTTTTGGGAGGGTGGGGGGACAATCTGCATACAAATACAATTAGCAGATATTTTTATCAAATAAATAAACAATGCGAAAAGTTTAATAAAAAAAAGTAAACTTATCATATATAGTTAGAAAAATAATCAAATAAACGTTAAATTTTATGCATGGAGAATGTTTGATTAGTAGATGAAAAACCATACCAGTGTTACACACTCCTAGTTTTTACTTTACAAATAAACGTTTTTTTTTTATACAATGAAACTATAATGCAAAACAACTAAACTTTTACGCATATTCTGCTGATAAAAAATATAAACTGAAATATTTAAAAGTGGTTAATATAACTAAAATAATGAAATGTATAAAATTCCTTCAATGCAAAGCAATATTCTTTTTTTTTTCACAGTTAGAATTAGTAATTTAAGCTCAAATATAAAGTTTAAATATATTTTTTTAAAACATTATTTTTTTCTTTTTTGTGCTTCTATTTTCTTTTTAATAGCGTCTAAAATTGAAGGAGGGTCTCTAATATCCATCGACCTAGTATATCGGGGATCCAAGATTTCCGGAAGCAGACAATTATAGTAAAAGGTCTCAAGCTTTGACTGCATGCAAGTCTCCCAAAATTGATCATCTCTTAAAATCTTTTCTACTTTTATCCCTTTTCTAGTCCAAAGTACAAAGAGACAGTATTGTCTGCCAGTTATTTGCAACTGACCTTGGACTTGAAAGAAATACTTGTGCCTTTTGTTTATGGAAATGTTGTTCCTTTTGTCTAATGTCCATAAAGTAAATTTGCGTGCTGTGATCGCCTCTTCAGGAGTGACATTTTCGCATGATTGGGGGCATTTGACTTCCACTAGACCGTCGTCGTCCACCAAACCATCGGGTGTTGCTCCCAAGTATGGAGAATCGGTGCTGACAAAAAGACCACATTCTGAAACTTTGATGTCAAATTTCGTTTCTAATTCGCTTATAGCATCCTTTTCATGCTCGCGTCCATACCTGTTGAGAAAATGCATATTAATACATATTGTAATACCACTATTTATAATGTGTTATATTTTTAAAGCAAATTTATATGAATTATTTTTAATATTTCTGTTTAGTTTATTGACCATTTTTATAATATCTCTTCTCTTATATTTGTTTTATTGTTATTGGGAATTTTTATTTTTGTTACCAAAGTATATTATTTTTTGAAAATTAGCTGAAATACAAGTCAGTAAATGAAGAGGGTGTATGAGAAGTTATTGCCGACACTTTCACTTTTTATCTTCGAAGTCAGAAATGATATACATTATAATTTTCAATTTGTAATTTCTTAGTAAGATTAAACAATACCTGAGAGCTCGGTTGTCGAAATTGGAGTATAGAATGGCTTTGACTAGGTTCTTGCAACTGGTGTGTGCCAGCCGAATGCATACGGAACCGAAATGCGAGGCGGTGAGGCGCTTTCTCCGCTCGTGAAGCCAAACCGGGGAATCCCTCTGCAGCCTCGTCTCCTTCTCAATCTCATCTCTTCGTTCAGCTGTTACTTGCAGTGCTGTCAAAAATCGTTCCTTCTTTTCCGAATATAGTTCTTCGGGCATGTCAGGTTTTTCGGCTTGGGGACCATAGCTTTTGGAGTCCTTGGGAGTATTTGGGAAAAGTATTTTCCTTGACATGCTTTTTTTGCGTCGTTTTGCTGCTGCTGCACGAATACGGGATATGCTACCCTCGTATTTTTTAACAAACTTTCCCACGTGAGATTTTTTAACAACTCCTAACACTTGAGAAAGGGGTGTCCTCGTGTTGTGAGAAACGGCTGCCGCATTGCATCGAGCCTTGTATGATTCACCGAGGCAATAATTTATTCGTTTGCCTCCCAGGAACTTGGCTATTATAGAGTTAAACTCTTCTGCAATATTATTTGTGGCGTTTATTACAAGGCTTTTTGAGTGATACGCAATGGAGTTGAGAATGGACATCAAGCTGTAATACAACTCGGTCTTTTTTATTTCGTCCATCAAACACTTTTCGGACGACATTTTACTGCAAAAATAGGAGGCGCATTTGCTATGGTCTCCAAATATATGGTAGATGGAGTTCAGGATGTCAGATCTTAAATTTTTAACTTTTTCACTGAAAGCCACATCTTCCTGACTCCTGAATTCTACAGCTTTCACAATGCAACTTCTCACACGCAGAATGTTTACACCAATCTCTCTCCTCAGATTGACATGTTGGAGCTTAGCGTTTAGAGTCAGTTCTTTCAGTTTGTTGCAAAAGTTCCTGAGAAGATGGTTCTTGCATTCTATTTTTTCTACTGTAAGCGTGTCGTATGGATTTGCATCTAGAATAGTTTTATAGACATTGCTGTCTCCATCAGCTATGACTTGATGGTATTTTACACCATATGTCTGCATGCTGGTGAGAAAACCTTCGGCGATTATGTTTGATTCCATCGCCGAAGAAGAACCTTCCCAGTTTTTGGTGCAGCTGTGTTCCGGTGGCTCGATATTTTTTTGGAGAGCTCTTGCACATGTGGCACAAAACTTGTTTCGAACTCCCAGATACAGCACCTTCTTGGTATGAGAACCAATTATAGCTGCCTGAAAGGAAATACAAAAACAAAATTACACCAACTGAAATAATTTCAGATTTATAAACCAAGGATACAAAATATTTATCGATTAAGCTTCATTCTTTGTACAATGTACTTTATATGCATACATTAATTTTATAAATGACAGGGGTTGTTCTTCACCAAACGGAAAAATCTGTCTTATCAAGATATCTAGGGCAGTAACTTATAGGCTTTCTCCAATGATTTTACCTGCGCTTTTAACAATTATTTAAACAAATATTTTTTAAAAAATGTAAAAAGTCTTTATTTTATGTTTTATTTTGGGAGCACAAAATGGCGCAGTGCAAAAATGTCCTTTGATAATTTTTGCCCGCATTTTTTCAGACCAAACCCATTCCAGAAGTCTTGCAGTCTCAACAAAAAGAGGATAAAAATAAATATTTTAATCTATTATAATGAATAATCAATGCAATTAGGAGTAAATAATTATTTCTGTTATACCAAATAAGAATATAAATAATTGATGAGGAGTCAAAACTAAAAAGGGGGCCAAACGTAGCCTCCCCCCCCCCTCCCAAATCAAAAGTTGAAGTTACGGGTCCCGCGTTGAAGATAACACGTATTAAAAAAATAATTAATCCTCCTGCGGATTTATTGTAGACAATGATTGCATTATCTTCATTTTTAAATGAACCAATTTTAATAATAAATATTTTAGTAAAATACTTGAGAACACAATGACCAATGAATACCATCTCATGATGTCTGTGTGTCGTGTCTTACGTATTTCTTTGTTTGTTCTTTTCAGTATGGATTTAAACTCTTAAAGAAATAACAGTTCGCAATACCATGAATTTTTTCAAAAATTAAATTCGCATTAAAAGGATGTGCAAAACAGTGTATAATTATTTTAGAAATATGCATTAAATCTACAAAAATTAATTTCACATTGTCATTTCATCTTATGCGTGAACTGATTTTACCGTATCGTTCAATGGCGCCAGGCACCCAGGACACCGAAGCGGCAGCAATGCGGACCAACCAGTGATTGAAATTAAAAATTATTTTTGATGAAAAACTTAAAGTCCTAAATTATTTCGATCGAAAAATCAAAATCAAAAATTATTTTCGATCAAAAATTAAAAATATTTAAGCTAAATAATGTTTAAAAATTGTGACAATAAAATTATGTTAGTATACTTAGTATGTACATTTATGGAAAAAATATAATGATATCAGCAATTAAAAAAAGTTTTGTCCTATACCTCTTTCAAACAATTTTAATAAATTACCTAAAATTACTTTGTTTAGTTTTAACATTTAAAATAATATTAACGAGCTCACCATTCCAGAAAGCGAAGAGTAGTTGGTCTTGTATGATCTCTTAGCCCAACTTCCGTCAGCCACCACTGCAAAGTATGGTACGCCTTCAACATCAACGTCTCCCCTTTCGATTGCGAGTCGCTTTTCTTCGGCGGCCGCCTCTTCCATCGACTTCAAGGCAGCAATTCCCCATGCAGCGCATACTTTAGAATGTTCATTACTGTATGTAGAACGGGACATTGTTGGTAGGTCCATTGCCGAAAACATCTCTCGCAGGTTTGAATAGCCACCTCCAATACTCATGATGGCAATAACTGCTTCAGTATTGATGTTGTTTTCTGCACCCGGTGGTACGGTCCATACAGTTTTCATTAGGTTGCACATGTTGCACTTGAATTTAAGTCCACTTCTAAATCCTTGAATTTCTTCAGACATTATATTCATGTCTGAAAATGTGCAGTCAAAGGGAGTATGGGAGTTTATTTGTTTCAACTGTTCCATAAAAATTTTTATGTCAACAATGCGTTTTCCATTGATTTCAAAGGTTGTTGGCGTGTCAGTACTAACGCTGTTGTCAGTTGGAGAAACAGTTTTTCCCTCTTCTTTTTCGAGACTTTTCCTGAAAATTCGAAAAACAAAAAACAATAAATATAAAATTATAGTAATAATTTCAGCAATAAATATAAATTCATTGGTTAACTAATCATTTTACAAAGAATTTTTTGTCAACACTTTAGCAAGGCATATGCAAAATCAAGTGTGTTTTTTTCTGAGTACGAAGAATCAATTCCTTTTCTCATCCCCTCCCCCCCCAAAAAAAAATACTTCTTGCTAGTAGGGGAAAATTAAAAAAAAGTCACAACTAGAAAACAATTCTAACTTGGCCCTAGGTAAAAGTATAGTGAAAAGTCTCTAATATCAACAATGTTTACTTCGTTATGATAACATAAAATAAAATGTATAATTTTAGTTGCTAATTCAGCTATTCGGCTAGGATTAATGTGTTCAGTATGATCAAATTAGATTAACAAAATATTCTTCATCCGAAAAAAAATATCAACAGGAAGTTTACTTACCTTTTACGATATGCTTTTAAATTTTCACCTCGATTCTTTTTCCTGGGCGCACTAAGTCTCAGTCGCCCACATCCGGAAGACGTGTAGCGTTTATGTTTTTTATCCATCGGTATTTTATAAAGTAGCTACCATCATAGAAATTTAAGCAATCACTAGTTTTTTTTTTTTAAAAAGGACAAAATCATAAAAAAAAGTAGGATTAAATCTCTTAAGTAAAAATATAAAGAAATATTCGATATAATAAGGAAATATTCGCATATAATTCTTTAAAAGCAGCAGCGCAATAATAAACGCTGAGCAATAAACGCTGAGTAACGAAGAAGTAAGAAGAATTGAAACGTTTCAACTGAATGTCTAAATGAGGAATGAGCGATGTACAATTTACTGAAGCACTAAAAGTTTTCCCCAGTATTTCTAGGACCAATAAAAACCTATACTGATTAAAAGTAGTCTAAATGCATTTGTAGGTAGTTAGTTTTCTACCTTTTAGAACCTCCGAATTGAAAACACATGGCTGTCCAAGGTGATTGCTACACCAGATCTTCACCTCCTTTCAAAGGGCCGCTAATCACCTCATTTGCACCAACTGCTCAAGAAACTCCAGCACTTTACCAACTAACTAGTAGAAGCCTTATAATTACAAACTCGTGCAAATAATGAGAGTTACACGTACTTTACTGATATCCAAATTTAGACTATTAGTGGGTAGTTTTACTAAACGCAGAGATTAGTTTTGTCATGTGTTTCCTCCCTCATTCAAGTACGCATCAATTGAGTGCACTAATAGTTGCAGCAATTATTTACGATTGATGTGCTTTCGCGCCTTGGTTACATTTGGTCATTACTTAGATGCATTCAAAGAAAGAGCCACTTTTACCAAACGTGCTTTCACAAGTAGTAAAATATTTTCTGAAATAAATTTGTCAGTAGTTTGTTGCCAAAAAAATTACGGTTTTAAGGC
The DNA here is from genome assembly GCA_023701765.1 of Hylyphantes graminicola. Lineage (NCBI taxonomy): Eukaryota > Metazoa > Arthropoda > Arachnida > Araneae > Linyphiidae > Hylyphantes > Hylyphantes graminicola. The sequence goes on from CM043114.1 coordinate 9,069,393, forward strand.
AAAATAAATTAGATTTTGGGGACTTGAATAATGTACTATATTTCAACAGGAAAGAAAAATAATTATCGGATTTGAGTAAAAGTGGCATAGTTTTTTTTTCAGAAATTCCAATTTTTTCCAAAAATAAGCCTTTTATAAGTTTAAAAATCCTAAATTAAGTATGAACTACGCATTTGTGCCAAGATACGATTCAAACAAATGTCTAGTTTATGAGTTTAAAAGGAACACACACATAAACAAACACACAAAATTTTATTTTTATTAATATAAATTTGGCACTTGTTTCTATCGTAAACAAATTGTAAATGTTTAAAGTATAGTGAGAGTCCGTAGTCTTATATAGTAGTGCAAGTATTTATTATAAAAAAGGGATTTTTTTTTTAAATTTCAAATTTGTTTACTTACATATTTTTCAACCTTTTTATTAAAATATTTAAGTCAATTTATATTGAAAAATGCACTTCATTGACAAAAATTGTGTATTGAATAATTTATAATTAAAAAAAACTTTAAAAAAAGTTTAAAAAAATTATCGAAAAAAAAAAATCCTGAAATCTTTTTTTAGATTGAACTATAAAATAATTTTTATAATGCAAATTATAAAAAGGCAACGTCCAGTACTTAGGTTACTTTAAAATCAAATTATGACAGAATTTCCAAACAACCAACTACACATTATCAGCTCAGTGAAACGACACCTTTTAATCACAGAGTTGGAAAAAAAAGCATTTGTTAACAGCAAGCATAAAACACCAGCAAGTTAACAAACAAGGAACTTCGCTCGGCAAAACCCCATCCCTTCTTTCAAAGAATCCCTCTTTTGAAAAACGACCCCTAATGGACAACAACCCCCGAGGCTTGGCCCCCAAGAGCGCTCCACACCACGATGTTCTGACCTCTGACCCCCAAAGAGTGTCTGAGAGGCGGGGCCTGTGTGGAGGCGGAGTTTCAGCCAATTTTCTTACACTTTCCTTTATAATTCCGCTAAAAACCTTACCTAAAAAAACTAAATTTAACTTTAAAGACATTCTATGTGTAGAAAAATGTTGAAATTTCGTTCCTGCATGAAAATTTTTTGTTTTTTCCCCTTTTAACTAACTTAAATATTTCGTTGAAACTAAAATTTGAATTTTAAAAAAGAGTAAATAACTTTTTAAAAAAATTGCCATGAAGAAACACAATTTAATTGAAGTTTTATGAGTTAAAAAAAACCGCATTAAAATATTCCTATAATTTCATTGCTTTTCGTAGGAAAAAGAATCATTTTTTCCCCATAGACTTAGCATTAGCCAGCCCGATCGAGGTAGGACAGGGAATGGGGGTGTCCGATCCCCTTAAATACACAGGCTTTGGGTTGTCCGCTCCACTTCTGAGTTCCAAGAACGGATCGATTGCCCATATCGAATGGATTTCCACGAAAAACGCTTCCTTTGCATCATTCGGGAAGTCGGTTTCCTGTGCATGGACAACAATAATGAATACCATTATATTTTTAAAAACTCTAAACTTAATAATAAAAAAAGGACTATAATTTCTGATGACGTGACATGGGACAACGTTCTTTCTTTCTATTTTTTCTCTTCGATTATATATTTCTTCACTTCTATTATAACTCCGACTTCTCTTCTATTATAGCAACGATTTTTCTTTCTACTGTTATGATTTTTTAAACATATTTTAAAAGAATTAACACCTTTAAAAGAAAAATTGACAATTGAATCAGTGAGTGCAGAAACAACGTCAGTCACAAATTTCAATTTTTTCAGGAGGGAGAAAAAACGTAATAACTCATCCTCTATTTCTGCACTCAACACTCGAAACAAACGTCCTGTATTTACGGAACTACTTAACAGACTAACGTAGTTTTTGGAAACCACTTCAGTCAAAAAAATCCGAAAACTCGTTTTCAATGAAAATGAGCGTAGAAAGGCAAGATGCGTGTTGGGTGCAAAAACTACGTTAGTGTGTTGAGTAGTTCCGTAAATACAGGACGTTTGTTTCGAGTGTTGAGTGCAGAAATAGAGGATGAGTTATTACGTTTTTTCTCCCTCCTGAAAAAATTGAAATTTGTGACTGACGTTGTTCCTGCACTCACCGATTCATTTGTGGAATGGATTTTTGGGTGCACATTCCATTTATGGGCGTCACTTGACTGCGGTTCTAAAACATGACGCCCGTCGCCAATAGGCCTCGTGTAGCTCTAGTGCGACGATAATTCAAACAACCTAACCTAACCATTTTTGGAATTGTAGTGGCCCAAGTTCAACAGTCATACTACCAACCACCTTCGCACAACTTTCCTTCTCGAAAAGTCCTTGAAAATCCTTGAGTGCGCTATTTTTGTCCCTCTTCTGTCTCATAAAGCTCATAACTCATTTCGATATAACGAGAAATCCAACGAGAGGGGTTTTATGAGTTTTCGCTTGTGTCGTTTCCTCTTGCGTTTTATGAGTGAAAGTCAAGGAGTTATGTGAGTATATCGAAGTGAAACCAGAGTTAGATGCTGCCTGGAGGAAGAACAATACTACACTCCGTGACAGTCTAACTTGGGTAAAAACAAAGAGTAAAAAGGCAGAGGGAAAAGCGCGATTGCTCCGTTAGTTCGAAACTCTTGTCAGGTAATATTTACATACAAAATTATCTGAATACAATTTAACCAAACAACACTTTTCATTCCAATAAAATTGCCAAATGTTCTCAAATAATATTCAAATCTGTCAGACTTTAAACGAAATTAATGTTTTAAACATGTTTTCTGGATGGATTCACTTATAATTTATGGAACTATTTCCATGCGTGGAAGGATCTTTTCCATAGCATATGTATATTTACCCAACTTAGGTTGGCAAGGAGTGTAAAACCTGTTTGCCAAGGGGGGGGGGGGGGGGGCTGGGGAGCCCAGTCGGTTAGACACTCGCCTTGCATGCGAAAGGTCCCAGGTTCGGCTCCGGGCATCGCCAAAATAACTGCCGAACCTATAAACGTCTCGTGCAGCCAAAAATGTCTGACGTATAATTCCCCGTGTAAGGGCCGAGTGCACATTAAATATCCTTCAAAGTCCTAACGCTGAGTACGATGTCGCCCTTAACGGTTGCGTTGGGTGCCTAGTCAGGTGTCTGCTCGTCATTTGACTGTGGTTCTGAAGTACGACGCCCGTCGCCAATAGCCCTCGTGTAGCTCTAGTGCGAAAATTATTCAAACCTAACCTGTTTGCCATTTGCCAAGTGAATTACGCGATGCGTTTTTGGTTGTGACAGCCCAGAGACGTAGCTACCGCCGTATCAGCCGTATCAATTATACGGGGCCCCAGGGCCATGGGGGCCCCCAACGTGCTTAAGCAAAAATTAATAAAAACTTCCCAATTTGTTTTATTTCACAAATGACAAAATTTAATCCTGTTTCTAAAGCTGTACAACATGTACAGCTGCGGAAATAAAAAAAGTACCACTAGTGATTATTTCAGCCATTAGTCACCCTATAGAATCGGACCTTTTTGAGATTGTGAACAATTAACGTTCTGAGTTAATTGCATGACACAAAATTTGCATAAGGGGCCGTCTTCATATTAAATATGTTACGAACTTTGAAATTTCCAATAGCAACACCCAATTTTAATAACTTAGATATGTTAAGCACTCTTGAAAACCCTTAAATCTAAGTTTTTGTTACATTTGGATGAATATTTGACGAGTTATTCAATCGAATCACTTGTGAACCTTTTGGGGATCATCTCTAAAATGACAAGCGCAGTCTAGTTCCTCATTTTTGCAAGGCCGTCTTTATTTATCAATTACACATAATGTTATACACAGCCCCCTAAAGGGTAATTAAAAAGTATTTTGTGATTTACTCAGCAAATTATGAATAAAAAATATTAAAATTTGGAATTTCGCTTAAACTTCCTGTCTTAAATGCATTTCTGTAAAAATATTGAGGGGTTTCTATTCATATTTTTTTTGAAAATTAATATAATAATTATTAAAAAATATAAAAAAATTTTAAATACCCCACTATTGAATGCATTTTGTTTGGGTTGTTATAATTTCTTTTCAGTAAAAAAATCGTTTCATTATCTTAATTATTTATAGATTGGGATAGTTTTTTATGTGCAACTCATTTAACATTATGGGACCTAAACTTTGCATGTCTCTAACTCCCCTAATAATGCTTAAAAACTAAAAAAATTTGGCATTTCGTATTAACATAGGTAATAGATTTGAAATATGGACTCAAAAAGGGGTGTTACTATTGGGAATTTTAAAGTTAGTAACATTTTTAATATGAAGATGACCCCTTATGCAAAATTTGTGTCATGCAATTAACTCAGAATGTTAATTGTTTACAATTTCAAAAAGGTCCGATTCTATAGGGTGACTAACGGCAGAAATAATCACTAGTGGTACTTTTTTTATTTCCGCAGCTGTACATAATGACTTACAGAAAACTAGTACTTGAAGAGCTCAAGAGTGCAAAACAAGTTAAATCACTTTTTGGAAGAAAAAAAATGAGTTGATTAGCTTTTCATACAGGTATTGTAGGCTACCAACATTTTGATTTGCACAAAAAAAAAGTTAAATCATATGTACATACAGGGTGGTTATAAAATAACGCTCACTATTCGGAGTGGTCTGTGGCTTTAATGAATAAAAATCCAAATGCAAAAAGACTTTGAGACACTTTTACTAATCAAGAAATGAGGAAAAGAATGGAATCATAAAAAACAAACTCGTCACTTGACCAGGGTTCTAAATTACGAGACGCAATTGGATGTGTTTGCCGTAATTGGCCATAATTGACGACGCCTCGTAATTTAGAACCCTGGTCAAGAGACGAGTTTGTTTTTTATGATCATTCTTTTTTATGATTATTTTTTAGGAATCTGTCTTTTTTATGATTCCATTCTTTTTCCCCCTTCTTGATTAGTAAGTGTCTCAAATTTTGATGCATTTGGATTATTCATTCAAGCCACAGACCACTCCGAATAGCGAGCGTTATTTTATAACCACCCTGTGCATACGATTATAATCACTCATAATCATCAATACGTATATAATCTGTACGAAAAGCTAACCTACTCAATTTTTTCCAAAAAGTGATTTAACTTGTTTTGCACTCGAGCTCTTTATTTTATTAGGTAATCTTTTGAATAGTGTGCGAATTAAGTAATCAAAATTCCTTCAATACTTTGCTAAATGAGTCCAAAGATTTAGCAAAAAGAGCTTAGGGTAAAAACTGTTTTTAAAAATAAAGGGCGAAAGATATAACGAACCTTTTTTTATCAGTTATCACAAGATTAAAGAATTTCAGACCCAGAATCCTATTTCAAAGTCAATGTATACTATTTCTGCTTAGATATACTAATTTCTCAAACTAAGCAAAGATTTCAAAGCCTTTACGATCTGAGACTGAGTAGTATGTTCTAAATATTACAACCGGAGAAACTCCTATCTCCTTCACACATACACACAAACGAAGAGATAATAAACGCTTCCGGAAAACTTTCAGGTAACTACGACAAAGACATCTCAGTTAATCTTTATGACCAATTAAATGCTCTAAAAACATGCTTAAAACTTGAAATTCAAAAAATCAATTCCATTAAGGAATTCTTTGAATTATTACTGCTAAATTCCAATAGTTTTGCATCCAGTTTTCCCGAGGTAATAACAGCATGCTTTTTATTCTTGACCCTTCCAGTTACAACCGCAACTGCTGAAGAAGTTTTCAAAATTAAAACTGATAAAAAAATTCCATAGAACTTCAATGGAACAGGAACACTTGTCAGGCCTGTCACTATTGTCAATAGAGGCAGAAACTTTAGAAAAACTAAAGGTCATCATCAGTTATAAAGGATTTAATAAATCAGTTTTCCGGAGAGTGTATATTTAATTTGAATTGTTTGTACAAATTTTGGAAAAAATGACAGATAATGATGATGAATAAATCCTTCTTTTAATTTTATGCGGTTTTTTTTCTTTTGTGAGAAATCTTTACCCTCCCTAAGGACCCCCAAAAAAATTTTATACGGGGCCCCGCCAAGGCACGCTACGCTTCTGTGACAGCCACATTAATATGAGGGACATAAGGATTTTTAGAAATAACCGGTTTTCAGTTTAAGTGATTCAGCTTAAAAACTAGTGTTCGCCAGTTTAGCTGAAGCCGAAACCGGTTTTTCTGTCTAAATTTTCTGGTTTTCCGTCCCTAAACTGGGCTCGCCCAATGATGGTAGAACAATTTGTACCGGGTGTATACACATATGAAAGCCGAGTGGTACTTTTCATTTTTATTTTTGAATTTAGGTTGCAGCTTATATTTACAGAAATATATTACATTTTACAACCTCCAATATTGCATCCCCATTGGAGAAAAAAAAATTACATTTTTGTTCAATGGCTTCGAAGGCAGACCTCCACTCTTGCTTTCAGAAGTCAAGTCTCGTACCTTCTCTCTGAAGTCTTCTCTCACGCAAGTTGCCCCCCCCCCCCCTCCACTTCCGTTTTCTCCCACGGTGTAACCACAATGAGCCCCTATTAAATTTCATAATTTAAATGGTCGTTTTCACACACATATCTTTAACATTACGAACTAATATCTTTAACAAACCAACAAGGTCCTAGTGGCGTAACTAGGACGTTGTTGCATAATCGGCATCAGCTCGATTATGCAACAACGTCCGTCATCAAAAAACAAAAGTGACGTCACTTTAGCGTCATTTCACGTCCGGCCTTTTGTACTTCACAAAACGATTGGACTTGTCTCCTTTATCATCAAACCTCAGAATCACAAGCCACAACAATCACTCTCATCTTCGCATATCCCAAGTAGGTCACCTGATAGTCCAGGCAACGAAGAGTTCTAGAGGGAAAGTTTTGGAACACAATTTTTGACTTCATAACTTTGTTTAGACTAGTTAGGAGGTAAACATATCAAAAGTCCCCGCCCCTAGCCCCTGTGCTAAAGGGGGGAGGGGGGGTTGAATGTCCCATTTTTCGTTTTTTTGCTTATATCTCGAAAACTATGAGTTCTAGCTATATAATTGTAATACACAAAATGAAAGCTGATTAAATTTGCTACAAGCTGCACCCCTCAAGTGTTTTAATATCTTGTATAGTTTTCGAGATATCCGCTCTTGAAAGTCAGTAATTTTGGAGAAAACACTTCTCCCCCCACATTTTCCCTCTTTTTTGACCGGATAACTCCTCAATAATGCACCGAAACACTAAATTTTGGCCCTAGATTGGTAGAGAATTTAATTCTTTTCAATAATATATCTTATTTTACGATTTTATCTATTTTCCTTCAAATTTTAAAGCGGTTTCAGTGTTGAGTGAAGATTGTACTGAAAGTCCCATAGAGCTAATGCATAAGTTTTGAAATCGCAACTTTTGAAAAACAATTTATTTGCCATGTTATTCCATTTTCACAAGGTATTAGAATCATCATAACATCAATTTAACACAAAATTGAAAAGAAAATAACATCCGGTTATTTAATTATTAATTGATAAAGTTTTAAAATAGTGGCGCCATCTGCTGTATATGTTTGAAATTTTAAAACTTCAAAAATATATAATTAAATAACTAGATAATATTTTCGTTTCAAATTTGTTTCATTTCGATGTTATGTTGATTCCCGTACCTGGACAAAAAGGGCTAACATGGCAAAGCAATACATCTGTGGAAGTTGTTATTCCAAAACTAATGCATTAGCTCTATCGGACTGACAACCCCTCTTATGTACACTTATTCTATACTGAACGTCTAAATAACACTGATACTCATTTTGTAGGCACGTTGTTTTACATTAATATTTTATCTATTTTATTTCATTCGTCAAACACCAGGGGGAAAACTGTCAGATGCTATTCATGTTCTTCATCTTCGGAGTCAATTTGAGGGACCCCATTGATGCTGTTCCAATGGTAAGTTTGGCATGCTCTAGGACCTTTGAGGATTGCTATTTTTGCTGCTACACTTGAGCTGGCACAGTCTTTCTTGCATCATCCGAACATAATTTTTAGAACATGGTCAGGTGCTGCTGCTAACCCACTGTTCACTTTGACCATCAGGCAGTTATTCTCAAATCTTCCAATCATACACAAGAGGAGGCAGGTCATTTCCCAGCCACAGCTCATCTTGGTGTTATATTCAGAGGAAATACTGTTTTACTGCTTCCTCGGTGGGAAAAAAGACGATATATCAGGCTTGATGGCGGCTCCGTATTTCAAGAGTGAATTATACCTGTGGCATTGGGGAAGGCCTCTTTCGTTGGAGCCCCATAACACCTCAAGATGCAGGTATTGCCTGCCTTTTGTACCTGATATGTGGTTAAGGAAGGGTACGAAAAGACCGCTGCTGCTTTCTGGCCTTCTGACGACTTCGTACACAACTTCACAAATGCGATCCCGCTTTTTCGAAATGTGAAAGATGTAGTGTCGCATCCAGCTATTGTGTTTGCAAAAATAGCACGTCCTAAACCCAGTTGCTGTAACTCTTGGGATGAGAATAAAAAATCCTTTATCTTCCCACATCCAGGCTTTATGAAACCGATGTCCTTATGCACATCAGCTGTAGCCATCAAGAGGACTGTAAGGTCGACACAAAATATTAAAGTATAACAACGTGCCTGTAAAATAAGTATCTGTGTTGTTTCCGATATTATAACAGCCGTATGCCGTATCCACTATCAGAACGTCCACATCACTTTCTGCTCGAAGGGTCCTACATCCAATTGTCCTCAAGCTACACCTTAAGTATGTTGATGAGACCATTTTATTTAAATTGTTTGACAGAAAATCATCTTGTTTGACGTTTATCTAGGTGTCTTCAGTGAAAAGGATATCAACCGACTGCGACTTCTTGAGTCGATAGCTCTTCTGCTGGTCCCAGTGCACAGTGAATTAGCATCAGCACCTGACGATGTTCTGAAAATTATGTTCGGATGATGTAAGAAAGACTGTGCCAGCTCAAGTGTAGCAGCAAAAATAGCAAGCCTCAAAGGTCCTAGAGCATGCCAAACTTACCATTGGAACAGAATCAATGGGGTCCCTCAAATTGACTCCGAAGATGAAGAACATGAATAGCATCTGACAGTTTCCCCCCTGGTGTTTGACGAATGAAATAAAATAGATAAAATATTAATGTAACAACGTGCCTACAAAATGAGTAGCAGTGTTATTTAGACGTTCAGTATAGAATAAGTGTACATAAGAGGGGTTGTCAGTCCGATAGAGCTAATGCATTAGTTTTGGAATAACAACTTCCACAGATGTATTGCTTTGCCATGTTAGCCCTTTTTGTCCAGGTACGGGAATCAACATAACATCGAAATGAAATAAATTTGAAACAAAAATATTATCTAGTTATTTAATTATATATTTTTGAAGTTTTAAAATTTCAAACATATACAGCAGATGGCGCCACTATTTTAAAACTTTATCAATTAATAATTAAATAACCGGATGTTATTTTCTTTTCAATTTTGTGTTAAATTGATGTTATGATGATTCTAATACCTTGTGAAAATGGAATAACATGGCAAATAAATTGTTTTCCAAAAGTTGCGATTTCAAAACTTATGCATTAGCTCTATGGGACTTTCAGTACAATCTTCACTCAACACTGAAACCGCTTTAAAATTTGAAGGAAAATAGATAAAATCGTAAAATAAGATATATTATTGAAAAGAATTAAATTATCTACCAATCTAGGGCCAAAATTTAGTGTTTCGGTGCATTATTGAAGAGTTATCCGGTCAAAAAAGAGGGAAAATGTGGGGGGAGAAGTGTTTTCTCCAAAATTACTGACTTTCAAGAGCGGATATCTCGAAAACTATACAAGATATTAAAACACTTGAGGGGTGCAGCTTGTAGCAAATTTAATCAGCTTTCATTTTGTGTAGTACAATTATATAGCTAGAACTCATAGTTTTCGAGATATAAGCGAAAAAACGAAAAATGGGACATTCAACCCCCCTCCCCCCTTTAGCACAGGGGCTAGGGGCGGGGACTTTTGATATGTTTACCTCCTAACTAGTCTAAACAAAGTTATGAAGTCAAAAATTGTGTTCCAAAACTTTCCCTCTAGACCCTTTTTTCAGCCTTCGTTGCCTGGACTATGAGGCGATCTCAAGGGGCTTTCTTCGGAGCCATACCATGTTCCATTCTCATGCGTACCTTCGAACTTAGAACAATGGAACGAATCGTGTGTGCAGCCGACCCCATCCTCTTCTTGGCGGAATAGAGAGTCTTATCTGCAATCTAGGGTCACGGAGGAGACAAAGTGACACTTCGAATATGTGGTCAAGGTCTGAGAATAGACTTCGTGGAACCTGTTTTAGTGCAATTAGTGTTGTTGTGCAGAATATAATTAAAGGGTTTTGATTAGCACTTTCAATCCCAACTTTTTATTTTTTTCACTCTGAAAATCTAAAGTGTCGACGCATTATGCACACCCAGAATGAAGTGGTGAAAAGTGGGGAAGAAATCTTAATTTTTTAAGTAAAGTTTAAGGGGGGGAAATGGAATCATAACTTTTGAATAAATTAAAACAATAATTTTTCGAAACTTTATTTGTTAAAAATCGTTACATTTATATCCAAGGTCTGAGAATAGGGAACCTGTTTTAGTGCAATTAGTGTTGCTGTGCAGAATATAATTAAAGGGTTTTGATTAGCACTTTCAATCCCAACTTTATTTTTTTCATTCTGAAAATCGAAAATGTCGACTCATTATGCACACCCAGAATGAAGTGGTGAAAAGTGGGGAAAAAAATCTTAATTTTTTAATTAAAGTTTAAAGGGAGGAAATAGAATCAAAACTTTTTGATAATTAAAAAAATATTTTTTCGAAATTTCATTCCATTTTTTTCACGCAATTATAAAACAGATTTTTTAATTGCCTTTTGAAGGAAGTGCGCAATTTAATAATGTTTATTGTTTCGTGACAGTTCTTTACAGATCTAGCTTAAAATATTAGGTTAGTTTCATTAATGCTCAATCACTGACACGGATCTTAAAAGTTTTCCAGTTTAGGTGATATTACATAATTATCGGACATTTCTTATGCTAAGTGACATCATGGCAATCAATACGTACTCTGATTTTATAGTCATTACACTCTAAAAACTAAATGTGTAAACTTGAAAATTTACACACGTATATGGGTTTATTTCAAGAATTACACATATGAGGCACCAAATTACGCATTTGTATGTGTAAACGAGAGGCGTGTAAATCGACAAATGGTTAAAAACGCATATTTATGTGTAAACTTGAAAATATCAAGCATTTTACCTAGTATGGTGAGTTTTTTAAAATTTACACGCATTTATATTTTAAAAACATCAAGTATTTTACCTAGTACTGTGAGTATTTTTTTTTTTAAATTACACACATATATATGGGTTTCGAAAATCACATGCTTAACATCACTCAAAACTTCATTTTACAATTCGGCAAAAGGCTAGGAGAGCCCATTCAGTAAGCCGCTTTGTATGAGAACGTTCCCAAGTTCGGCACCGAGTATTGTTAAAATAACTGCTCTGCTGACACCTGACAGCAAACGCCGGTTTGTGCAGCCAAAAATTATTCTTCGGAATAATACTCCGTGCAGAGGAAGTGCAGTTTAAATATGCTCAAGTCACAAAGGTACAGATGACCTTAACCTTAAAAAAAATTACGTTGGATGCCTTTGCAGGTATCGGCTCGTCACTTGACTGTGTTTCTCAATTATGACGTCCATCGTCAATAGCTCTCGTGTAGCTCTAGTGTGACGATTTTCAACATAAAACCTTAACAATCCACTGTTAGTTTGAATTGGCGTCGCTCTAGAGCTACTGGAGGGCTATTTAACCCTTTCCTTACTGAAACGGCCCAAAACGCCCGAAAAACTAAGGATTCGATAATGTTATTCCTAACAAATATTACGAAGAAGCAAAAATCCTTCGTAACGAAAGAGTTGACAAAATAATTGCCGACCTACACTCTTAAAACAAAAGAGTGAATTTTTCACTAAAAAAAAAAACGCAATATGAATATGAACACCAACAATCAGTACTTCTGAGTGCTTTTGCTCAAAAAGAATACTTTGTGGAAAAAGAGAGATTAAAGAATAACTTTCAACCGACTGAAATACAAGTTACCCATTTTCGTAGGTAAATTTAATTCTTATTTTTAAAACGTTTTCATTGGTCCAATTTGATCACGTGAAGCGAGACAGCGGGGTTCTTCAAATTCATCACCTCCATTTTATCTCTGTGGAACGGTTTAAGTAATTTCAAATTGTCATCATCACTTCTTATTTTGTTTTTCTTTTATAACAACTGCGACGGTTTGTGTTATTGGCAACAATGAAGTATGAACAGCGGGTGATAACGACTTTTCGCCGGGAGTAATAGTTTTTCGCCGGGATTGCTTTGTGGTTGTTCTCAAAATGTAAACAAAGCGAAAGATGGTCTTCCAAAGGTAAACACACTACTTGGTAAGTTCTTTTTTTATTCTAATTTTATAAAAAGCTATATTGTATGGTTGTATATAGAAAACGCTTACTACTTATATTTAAAATATTATGCTGCAGTGAAAACCACCTTTTTTAAAAGGTTTAAAAAGAGATTGTACTTTGAAACTGAATAAGTACAATATTGATGTTATGTGCATAATTTTTCAAGCATTCAGAGTGTTAGCAAGCATTAGTACAATAATATCTAGAAATATTAGTGTAGTGTAGTAACTTTATCATTTAAAATAATCAGGCATGTACATACAGGGTGTTCCATAATTGACCGGAATAGTATAGGACGCAATTCCTAAATATTTACCCGGCCCCCGCCAATGAAAAACGGCTAACTAATTGGCCGCCCTTTCGGTCGTGCATGAAATCTTGCACTGGAGCTACACAAGAATGTAGTACTTTTAGTTTGGTTTGTTTGAATTTACATCTGATAAAAATTACAGGTTCAACTAGTTTTCAAAAAAAAAAATTAGGATGCTGTTCATTTTGATAGGTTGTTGCATTATTGTTAAAAAAAACTTGATGTTGACCATCAGTTTAAACATAACAATTATTGTATTTTTCATATTTATGCTGGGTAGGTATGTACATATATATTCCGGCTTGTGTGCATGATCAGAGACCCGCTTATTGGTTGGTTGGTTGGTGGACATATATTTTCAGGCTTGTGTGCTTGGTCGCAAGGACCCGCTTATAAACCATCGTCAAGTAGGACAGCACAAGACACACACAAACACTTATGACAGATGTTGCCATCTGTCGCCACCTCCGCAATTTAGACATGTCCCTGAAGGGTAGGGAAATTTTCTCCATTGACCTGTACCCATGGTGAACTGCGCAATGACCGCCCACAGGACTTTCGGACCCAACAGATTTTACGAGCACGTACTCCGCATATACTCGACAAACACAAACATCCATGCCTGAACGGGATTCGAACCCGGACCCAGCAGCTCCAGAGGCACCCGCTTATAAGATTTCGTCAAGTAAGACAACCACAGAAGGACTTATTACTGACAGAGAAAGGAAGTACACCCAGGGCGAAGGCGGGAATCGCACCCGTTACAGCGCGCAGACTGCTAGCGTAATTGTCTGCGATCCAAACCATTACAACATCCGGGCACCTGCTTATTTATATTAATAAAAGGAAAAAAATAGTAAACAGCACAAAGAAGGAGGGTTTGTATGGCTTAACGGTGCATGTATGTGTAGTGGTTCTGCTATTGTTTTTTATGGGTCGATCCTAAAAAAGAATCGACCCTTCAAAAATTTGTTCATGTGTTTGCAAATAAAGTTGAAAACAAACGAAAATATAGGGTGGGTGAAATTATGTGTTTACTCATACTACGATATTTTCTACATATCCGCCATTAGCAGCAATAACGTGACGCAGTCTTATAGCAAAATTACCGGCCGCCTGTTTGAAAATTTCTGGTGGGATGGCGTCACATGCAGCAGAGATGTATTGCTTTAGTTCCTCAATTGTTTCGGGATTGCGACGGTACACTTGATCTTTTAAATATCCCCACAGAAAGAAATCACAGGGGTCAAGTCTGGTGAAAGAGGAGGCCAATCCATACCACTTCCTGTATGTGTGGGATAGTCCAATGCAATCACACGGTTATTGAAATGTTCGCTCAAGAAATTAAACACGTCGGCCGTGCGATGGGGTCGGGCACCGTCTTGCATGAACCACGAAGTGCTTTCAGCGTCATCTAAGGCATTTTGAATCGCCACAAATTCACGAAGAATCTCTAGGTAGCGGAGGGCAGTAATAGTTCCGGTTCTGAAAAAGGGGCCAATGAGTCCTTTGGACGAAATGGCGGCCCAAACCATTACTTTTGGTGGATGCAGAGATGATGGAACTGCAACATGGGGGTTTTCTGTTCCCCATATGCGCCAGTTCTGTTTATTAACGTAGCCATCCAGCTGAAAGTAGGCTTCATCCGAAAACCAAATGTCGTCTACATTTATATCACCAACATCAATCATTTGCACCATATCGTTAGCGAATGTCTCCCGTGAATTAATTGAAGCAGCGGTGAGAGGTTGCCGAGTTTGAATTCTGTATGGAAACATGTGCAAGCCCTGCCGCATGAGACGATACGTCGACGTTGGCTTGATTTGAACCGTAGTTGCAACACGGCGGACGGATACACAAGGCTGCTTTCGTATTACTGTTTCCACCAGCTGAGCATTAGCAGTGGTTGTTTGCGAAAATCTTCTCCCGACAAATCCAGCTCTCTCATCATTCACGTTCCCAGTTCGTTGAAATTTTTCAAACAGCATCCTTATTGTGTCGAATTTTGGTCCTTTGGTAACATTAAACTTCTTTTTGAAACTCCGTTTTGTTGCATTAACATTGTGTTCTAGGCGGTGAAATTCCAACACCAAAAAAATCCTCTCCTCTAAAGAATAAACCATATCTTCACAGCAAGCTGGAGATTAATGAAAAGCACACGCTTTCAGCAGAAAGGCGATTTAAATATTCCCCGACTCCTCGCGACACTTTTCCCATCAGCCAATCAGGTGAATCTGGTGACTGTTCGCTACACTGACGTCATGGTTCTGTTTTGTTGAAGCCAAATGTTCATGTCATATTGAGCCAAGTTGCCAAGCTGTAGTTTATTTATTTTACAAGCACGACATTTTGATTTTCAATCAGAAGTATAATTAGTATTTGACAAAAAGTGGAAATAGAAATATTTTTTTGACATTTGTTCTTATTTTTTCGATAAAAAATGTGGAAAAGTCGTTTTTTTACAAAAAATTGTTACTTAGAGCCCATTTTCCACACAAGATTTATTTATATATCTTAGACAAAAATCATTTAGCACAGCTTTTAGTTCAATTTTAAGTGTTATAAATAAGCAATTTTTATGGATTTTCTTTCTTAAATTCAATTTATATACATAAAAGGCAAAGTCCTAACTCACTGATTGACTCACTCAACGCCTAGCCAAAATTACTGAAGGTACAGCTACCAAATTTTATTAAAATATTCTTTTTATGTCGTAGGTGTCACTTGAATAGCGATTATAATTTACCGATGGAGTACTGGCCAGTGGGGAAGGGATCAATTGGTATAAAATAATTGTTTACATAAAAAAAATATCCGTTATTAAGGGTACAAACCCGTACAACGCCGGGTTTATAAAGCTAGTACTTTTATATATCATTTGCAATAAGTAAAGTAGATGGGTAAAATTGCCTCTTTTGTTCTAAATGTGAAAGCTAAACTTTATATCACCCTTTAATTTAATTTTGAAAAAAAAATTGGGTAGTACCCTTTACAGCGCGCGGACTGCTAGCGATATGGCCTGCGATCCAAACCCCTCGGCCATCGATCCCCACATGACACCCTAAATTGTCTCCGTGTTGGTAGATGGTGCGATTGGTAGGTTCAGTCTCTACCCTACTATGGAACTAATTGGTCCCAACACATGCACATTTCGACAAACTGTACACTTCTATCGCAAAACGTTTAGCTCCTTCCAATTTTCAAACATCCAGCTCGAATTTGAAACACACCAAATTATTTAAATCGAAATCCAAACACAAAAATTCCATTTTCGTAGTTATTAATCATTTTTAGCTGTTTTAGGAACTGTGATGTAACAGAATCTGCAAATTGTAAAATTACTAGGCAATATGTCGATTCAACCAAACCGAACTCAAAACAAATGCATCCCTTCGTCAACACATTCTCGTGCTGCCCTAGTTCAAGTATGCAACCACGACCAAAACCCGTGATCAATTGGCTTTTTACTATTTTTCGGAGGGGCCGGCTCAATATTTCGGAATTGCATCAATTCCTATTCCGGTCAATTATGAAACACCCTGTACCAGTAAGTGTTTAATTATTGTTATTGAAGTGAATACAGTTTGTTACACAGTGTCACACAAAGTACACTGCAAATTCATTGAACACTTTTGCAAACACTCATAACTAAAACCTGAATTTCAATTGTATTAAAAATATGCTGGGAGTGTGTTGTGTCAAGAAATAAAATGTTGGATTGCAAAGTATTGTTGAAAGTTACAAGGATTTAAAATGTGTTTAAATAGTGTTTCTATCCATGTTTAAAATCCCATTCAGCTTTTAAACACTTTCAAGAGTCATACAGTGACAACACTTTTAAACACTTAACTGAGGTTCTAAATTATGCACATTTGGTTGTGTTAAAGCTCTTCATAGTGGTTAGAATTCCACTAATAAGTGCAGGGGTTAGTGTTAATGTGAATTTTTGTCACACCTAGGGGAGGGGTACATGAAGGCTACAGTCAAATGACGAGCTAACACCACCTGAGTTGGTACCCAACACAACTTTTAAAGGCATCCTACGCAGAGTCGGACTTTGAAGAATATTAAACATGCATTCCTTCCCACAGTGTATTATTCAGTGGAAATTTTTTTGCTGTGCAGGTCGTTTATAGGTAGGTAGTTATTTTGGTCATAGCTGTACCTTGGACATTCAGTATGCAAGGCGAACACTTTAACTGACTGGGATCCCCAGCCCTAAATAAGCGACGGTCCTGCTCCTTGTATCTTTGCGAAACATGTTGGAAAAATCATCTTTTTATTGTAGTTGATATTTTTCGGTCCATATTTTGTGATTAGGATGTATCCTGAATTCAAATTTTTCTTATAAAATGACCAGTATAAGTTATTATTTTGTATAAAACCGTTGTATTTTTCATTTTGTTATTGACTTTTAAGATAGGCTACAGAAATACAGAAACTTTTTCGCAGGCATGATCCCAGTTTAAGGACAATTATAAAATTGCAAGTTGGGCATCCTAAAATGTCTTACCAGGTGTAAATGGTGAGAAATTCATATTGAGGGCCAAAAGTGTTCTTCCCAGGTTCAGGTCTGTGTTTCGTCAAAATAATTGCCATCCTATGAACGGCCCATGCAGCCAAAAATGTCTGATGAATAATACTCTGTGTTATATCTATATATAATGGTGATTTTGGGTGCCTATTCAGGCATCGGCTCGTCACCTGACTGTGGTTCTAAATAATGACGCCGGTCGCCAGTAGCTCTGGTGTAGCTCTAGTGCAATGATAGATCATAACCAAAACTTATCTTAATGTCGTTTCAGGAGAGCGAGCAAGTTGTGTGGCTTGAAGCCACGTTGTCCCCCCCCCCCCCCCCCCACTGGAGTGGCCGCTGGTCAGCTAGCCAGAAGGAGGTGCTGCGGCCTTGCTCAACCACCATGCCCCAAGGTATCAATAATTTCCAGCCACTATTAATCTTTACAATTACAATGCAGTCTTGGTTTCCCCCACCATGTGATTTTCGAAGAACAATGCGAGCGCCGTTCTAAACCTTAAACCTATCTTGTTTGAGGCAACTGCTCTCCAAACCCAAGTAGGGTAATAAAAAATGAAAATATAGCCCCCAATGAATTTTCACAGAAAACAAACGAGGGGGTAGGGGAGGCAGGCTTACATTGTCATTGCGAGGACTATGTTGATGTAACACTAATAGGGGATTCATATTGTACATTTGGGTTGCGTGGGCACTATTCATATGGTGGCCCCGAAAAAAAAAGGACCCTTTTGATTTTTTGGTCAACCTGGTTTAGGGTAAGTGGGTCACCTTTTTGGCATAATTCGACTTTAGACCCTCATAACACTGGATGTAATTGGCCTAACAACTTATTTTTTTTGTGGTCCATTCTCTCATGGGTTATTACTGTACCCAAGGCAACCTTAACACAAATTGGCAAATAATAAATTTAAAAAATGGTTTTCTTTTTGGTTATCTGAGTGGCCCACTTGCCCCGCAAGGTGGGGTAAGGGGCACACACCCCTAATATATTTTTACACATAACTGGTAGAGATATGGTGGGGCAAGTGGAATAATCTATATGATTTTTTGAGTGTTTGCAAAAAAAAAGTAACGATGTATCTTTAATAGTTCCCCCATAGCAACTTTTTCTAGCATGCAAGCTTACTAAAAGGAAAAATACATTAATGTTCATCTTGGTCATTTTTGCATGCAGTGTTAAAAAAATGTCAGGGTTACAGATTTTAAACTGGCCTATGTCAATGAATAGGACTATGAATAGTGAATATGACTAACCCTATGAATCAGTGAATGACTTTTTTTAAGTATATTAAAGAGTTGGGGCAAGTGGGCCCACCTACCCCAAATGCGGGGCACATGCCCCCCCCCCTTTTTTTTTTAACCTTATAAACATCACAAGTACATGACACTACAAAAAGATACTATGTTTTATATACTTTTAAAATATATAACATTTTGTTCTGTATCATGAACCGTTTGGAAGTAAATATAACAATAGCATGATGGCGTGAATTACGAAAAGATGCAATTTTTAAAAATTTCACAAAAAGCATTGTACCTTGTTACATACTTAAATGAAAATGATGCCATAATGTTTCCTGCATCTATTAGGGTAAATACGTAAAAATATTGTAACAGATTTTCTTTACATCCGTAATTCGGGAAATGCCAGGGGGTGTGGCCCACTTTACCCTAACCCAAGTGCAATTACAATTATGTCCTACTTATAGTTGTCTAAGAAAACTATTCAAAACAAGAAACTTATTTATATCCAGCGCAATGTTTTTAAATTAGGAATTAAACTTATTATTACATTTAAATTATTATTGTTTGGATATGGTAAACACAGTCCCCTATTTGACACATAACATTCGATAGCACTAGCCTTATGTGGGTAACCCATATTAATTTGTATGGTTTACCCATCACCAACGGGGGCTGGGGAGCCAAGTCGGTTAAGCACTCGCTTAGCATGCGGAAGGTTCCAGGTTCGGGTCGGGGCATCGCCAAAATAGCTGCCGACCTATAAACGGCCCGTGCAGCCAAAAATGTCCGACGAATAATACCCAGTGTAAGGGAGTACACGTTAAATATCCTTCAAAATCCTAACGCTGCGTACGATGTCGCCCTTAACGGTTGCGTTGGGTGCCTATTCAGGTGTGGCTCGTCACCTGACTGTGGTTCTAAAATACGACGCCCGTCGCCAATAGCCCTCGTGTAGCTCTAGTGCGACGATAATTCAAACCAAACCCATCACCAACATGTAGCTCTGGTGTGACGATAATTTAACTCAAGTTGACTTGAAAGAAGATGCGTTGTAGTGGTGCTGCCTTCCATGCCGCATGAGGAAGCAATGGACTCTTCTGCTCGGTGCTGAAGGTGGCTTTTATCGCTGCACCATTTCAGGGATTTGGGTTTGGTACAAAATGCCTCAAAAGCAGAGGTGCCATAGCCTCAAATCCTACCCAATCTTTTTATCTCCGTGTCATACTTTAAAATTTAGTTTCCAAACAGCAATATAGTCATATTCAGAAATATCTAAGAACTGTTTTTGCAATTCTCTTATAGGTTTACGAACTGCATTTTGACCAAGAAGATCTAGAGTGTGTGGCCTTGGCCTAGATTGTGTGGCAGCTGATAATCCCTACAAGCACAGAATTGGACTGCCGTTGGAGAATCCCATTCCCTGACATACTGGAGAAGTGCCTCCACGGCAAAGCCTAGAGTTGTAATGAGTCTCCATGCTCTCATTTTGAAGCGATGTCCGAAGACTAGTTTGTAATTAATTATTACTTATTTGTAATTAATTCACTTTAATATTACAATCTAGAACTTATCATGTAAAATGCTTAGCCAAAACAAAGCTGGAAAACTATTAAAGTTCAGTGTAATCTGTATAGTTTTACAAGAGCCTCAGTTTAATAGTGAACCATACACTTTCGATTAAATATTCGATTGCTCTATTATCTCTAAAAGTTAGCTTTTCTGAAATAAAAGTGAAGAGGAATATAAGGAATGATTTTGTTCCAATTTAATTTTTATATTAAGGATTTTTGATTTCATTATACTCTTAAATTTGAGTTACCCCCATTTTTGGGGGTATATAAAAAGTTCTCTACATTGCTGCAGATATTGAAGCATATAGTGGGAAAAAATTATAAATATTTTTCTTTTTGAAAGCTAAACAGTTATATTATATAAATTTAAATATACAAAAAAAAATCCATGAAAATTAGTTAAATAGTAGGTTTTTAATGAGATGATTTTAACAATGCTCGATTTACCCCCTCCCCTCCCCCTCAAGTGAGTTCGGGTTAATGAGGAGGTTCGACTGTATTAATCTTTTATCTAGTTTATCGGAAATATAAAATAAATTTTTATTCTAATTATGTTTCAACCTTTGTGCTGTATGTCTAGCTTAAATTTCATTACATAGTAAACTTAAGATTAAGTAACTTTGTGTAAAGTATGCATACATTTTCTTTAAATGGTATTATGGAATAAAAATTTGGTTATAAAATAATGCCAAGTCAAGATTGAAATATGCTAAACTGTCTATAAATTATAGCCAAAATATGTACAAAAATTGTAGCCTACTGTTTTCCAGTTATAGGGCGACACAGGGTAATTATCGGACGAACAAAAAATTTTATCATGGCTCCCTCATTGATATAACTTAATAAGCAGTAGTTTGTTTATAATAGTGTTGTTTTTAATGTCAAATAACTAACTTATGTGATGAAAGCAAAGTTATTTATTAAAAATTGATGTAAAACTATGATGAAATTCCGAAGCAAAAGTTTACAACAAATCAAAATTGAAGCACGTCTATGTATAAGTGTTACAAAATTAAGAATATGCTCAAAAGTTACCTTGCCAATTGTGGTAATTATTGGACAGTAGGTTTCAACTTGTTGTGTGTTATTGGTTGTTAATTGTGTGTACTATAGTATATGTGGTATTTGATAATTACTTAACACCACATGACTTCTGTAAGAAAATGTATTATAGTGAAATCAAGTAAAAATTACCGAACATTTAAATTTCTTCTGTTTCCAAGTTCAAACATTGTGTAGGTGTAGATGGTATTTCATAATTACCAAGTAATATACGAAGTAAAATTAAACATATTGCAATCTTGTCTGTCTTTCCCCATAGCATAACCAACAATTACCCTACTTTGTCCAATAATAACCCTGTAACTAAACATGCATGTCATAATGTTACTATTCATCCTACAATGGTGTTTTTCAGCACAAAACAATCTTCAGAAACAAATACCAAGAATGGTTATTACAAAATTTAAAATCATGTAACAGAAAACAAAATTATCCACAATTTGGCATTGAACAAAAGTTTAAACCATTTTTTTTCAAGCACTTTCAGTTATTAATATATTTTTTATGAAAAAGTATTAATCTAATCCCATTAATTAACCAGAAAACCTGCTGGATATGCAATTAACACATTTTGGTTTATTCGACGCAATAAATTGTGATTGCTGGACCCTGTCCAATAATTACCACGATATTTCGTGTCCAAGAACTCCAGGTCACCCTACTCTATTATGAAATATTTGTTATAAATATCCATCATGAATTGAAATTTCTTGATATATAAGAAGTAGTGTAGCATTATTATTGTGTTGTTTATTAAAATTGGTGGTTATTTCCAAAGAGATTAAATCTATAAAAAATATTTCACATTATTTTTATTTTTTGTTGACTTGTTTAATATTATAACTCAATCTTTTTTTGTGTGCCTAAAATTATGTATTTAAGTGTAATCTGATTAGTCATGTATATTGTATCTATGCATTTCTAAATTACTCAATAGGGGACGTTCATAAATTACGTCACGCAAAATTTTGACTTTTTTGACCCCTCTCTCCCCCAATGTCAAGCTGCGTCACGTTTGGTCGAACCCCTCCCCCTAAAATTACGTCACGTTTGTCGGCCCCCCCCCTTTTTTAAAGTTAATTTTAATATTTTCCTTTGTTTAAGTGTTTCTTAAATGATGATCTTATAATAAAAAAATCAGATTTCCCCTTCTAAAATTCGTTCTTATAAAAAACAGATTTTCCTTGCAAAATTGGAAGTTTTGAATCGTTACGTCACGCAAGAGATTACCCCTCTCCCCCCCCCATTTCATGATTCGTCACGTTGTCGCATACCCCTCCCCCCTATGAGTGTGACGCAATTTATGTACGTCCCCACAAAAGTGTATTTCTCAAATACTCAATAAAGTATGTCTTTCTGAATTACTCAATAAAGTGTGTCTTTCTCAAAAAATCGCTTAAGTGTGTAATTCTTTATTGCACAGTAAAGTGTGTATTTCTCAATTGCACGGTAAAGCGTGTAATTCTCGATTACATAGTAATGTGTGTAAAATTCTAAGCAAAGTGTGTAATTCTCAATTACTCAGTCAAGTGTGTAAACTGAAATTACACGCTTTTTTACACACATAAACAAATCATTCTAGTGGCAAAATAATACTAGCTTATGTGTGTAAATTTACACACTTAGTTTTTAGAGTGTACGATTACAACGCAAGCTCGGCTTCCTCTACCACTTCGTGTGGTTTTCCACGAAACGACGCCGTGAGCGTCGCTGTTCCAAACCCACTTTGTTTGAGGCTCTGTTGTGAAGTTAATAGCAATTGCTATCCCAACCAAAATGGTTGGGGGGGGGGGGAAATAGCGCCCATATCCTGGAAGCCCATTCATAGGGGAAGCCAAGCTTGCGTTGTAATTGTAAGGACTATATAGTGCATGCCAATCTTACGTTACTCTAAGCATAGCCGCCCGGTTAGGATGCTAGCCTTTAGAGTTGCTGGGTTCGGGTTCGAATCCCGGTAAGGCATGGGTGTTTGTGTGCATCAATAAATGTTATTTGTCTACGCGTTTGTGTCGTCTCTTTCTTTGTGTGTCTCTTGTGCCTGTGCCATTTCTATGGGAATACAATAGACCTAAGGTCGCAGTGTTCGGCGAACTTGCCCCCCTCCAAGTCATACTCTAAGCATTATAAGTCTGTCGATTTACAATGTAAGCCTCAAAAAGACTTTCTTCCTCCATCCCTTCGCTTGGTTTTCTAGGAAACGGGGGGAGCGTCGTTTCTCTAATCCTAACGCTTTTGAGGTTCTGCTGTGAGGTTGACAGATCAAACTTATATAGGGTGGGGAAAAATACGCTCACGCCGTTTCGATGAAAACCACACACAGGTGGGGGAAGAAAAATGCTTTCGAAGCTTGCATTCACGCTGGACAGGGTATAGTTCAAGTCGAAGTTGAGTTACTCTAGTCTAAGCTTACAGTAAGTGAGACCGGTATATCTGTCCCACGATAGATGCGACGACATTGCAATGATATCGTACCGTGTCCATCGCCTGCAGCGGAACAAGGGCTTTTAATAAGGAGCTACTTTCTCTCTCCTGTTCCACGGTCTCCACCTGTCGAACGTGTTTCACATTGATAAAGATCTCAGGTTCTTTTACAGACAACAGTTCATTGCTGATTAAATTTTTTTATTAACACTGGTAATGCATGATTTTTTTTTCATCCCGACCCGAAAAAATATACAGTATCTTTAATACTCATACATTGTGGGAAAAATACTGAAAAAAATTTATCCGCATTGGAATTTAAATTGTTTCAATTAAAAAAAAATTTGCCCCTTTTGGCAAAAACCAACTCAAGTTACATAGAAGTCTTAAGTAACATGACAAGAGTTGCAATGTAAGCTGCTGTGTATTTCGTTAGGTCAAAAATTTCTTATAATATTTTGACATGTTTTTTAAAATCAAGATGACGTCTCAGGTCTAAAAGTAAAACGTAAAGAAGACGTCCTAGTGTATCTGTGGAGTTGATTTTGAGGACTACACAAATTCTGATCCAACATACTAAAAAACTCAAAAACAATGCGAGGGCCGTGTTAGAGATGCGATGAGCTGCAGATGCAGAAAAAATAAGTTGAGATGGTTTATAAACAATGTTCTCAATTTCATTACCTTTGTTTAAGTTTCTTTCCATAAATACATACATACCGAAGAACATAGATTTAGGAAAGAGAATAGAGCGGTTTTTGTATCTGCGCAGTAAGGCACAAAAGAAGCAGGCTAGAGCGGTGCATCTTGGGATACCTCAGTGCCGGTTTGTTATGAGCAGTAGCTCGAAAAACCTGACAGCCCTGCTTCAATCCATTTGAACAGTGATAAACCCCTCTGCTCCTCCTTCCTAACTCTATGCCGAAGAATAGGTATGGTATGGTACATATATATTCCAGCTTGTGTGCTTGTTCAGAGAACCGCTTATAAGCTTTCGTCAAGCGGGACAGACACAGAAAGAATTTTTACAGTCACAAAGAAATGAATAACACATAGACAAATAACAACATTTATTGACGGTCACAAACATCCATGCCTGATCGGGATTCGAGCCCGACCCCAGCAGCTCCAAAGACTAGTACACTAACCATTCAGCCACCGAGGCGGCGAAGAATAGGTGAAAATAACACGTTAGTCATTTTTTCCTCTTTGTTTTTCGCACTTTGTTCGGAATGTTCTTCCTGTGCACGCACGCTGAGAAAGATGGGGGGGGGGGGGACAGAGTTTTTGTGGTCCAAAATAAACATTAAGAAGTGGATTATATCATTTATTTTTTTTAGCAGTCATTACTGTTTCCGAGAATTTGCTGTCTTGGTATTTTTTTAATGTTACAATTTTTCTAGTTTCTAGTAAATGTTTCCATGATGCAGATGGCATTATTGGAGATAAAATTTTGCAGAGGGAAAGAGGAGGGGGCTTGATCATTAACAACCGACATACGGAGGAGACTGTTGGACTTTAAATCTGAATTTCCCATAGATACCAAAGTTAAAGTAAAAGATTGGCAGATCACTTGACCTCCAATGATAACGACGGGACGCACATGGAGACCAAACGAAGGAATAAAATTTAATTCTAAATTTTCAAAACAAATATCATAAAAATACTAGCTGCATTTTGGAATATTTTTAGCGACTTTAAAAAAAAAACTTTGAACGCTTTTCTAGTATTTTTATAATATTTTTTTGAAATTTTAGATTTTTTTTTTTTTGTAGCACTTTTCTCCAAAAAGTAATAGCAACACTGACCCCATGCCTCTCCAATTCTGACCTCCATGCGCGTCTCGACGTTAGCATTTGAGGTCACGCGATCTGCCAATCTAATACTTTAACTATAATATCTATGGTATTTCCCGATATCATAAACAGTTATTGGGTGACAGTTCATGTGTTGTCCTCTTGCCTTTTCCGACGCGTGAGGTCAAAAATTCTTGTATAGAATCTTTCCAGACAAAACTTTCGAAATATGCGCCTGGGTTCCACAACAAACAAAATATAATTAGATTTATTATACGCCTAATAAAATTATATGATTAATATTAAATAGTTGTGGCTAAAACTTTACATCACCAAGACTGCCACTAGGCAAAAACGTTTTGAAAGGTTCACCGCAACAAATAAATTGCATAAAAATTTCGACACTCCCTATTTTATTCCCTTACTTTTCGTATCCCATGAACATTTTATTGTGCAATGTGTAAACACATACGAAAATTCCACAACATAAAATGAAAGAAAGAAAAAAGCAACAGAAATAATCATCCAATAGATGAGGCATTTCCTGTCCTCGGGGCGATCTAATTGTTCCTAATGTTAAAAAAAATAAAGAAATAAAAAATTAAGAAAAATAAGAAAAAAATATTCCCCTGAGGACTGGAATGTGTTGCAACCATGGCAACACACTTAATCGGATTTTGAAGACGTTTGCTAAATAAATGAAAACTCTGGTCATTTCTTTTTTATTACTATTGTATTTGTGTACCCTTTGCTAGCATATGACGCCATAACGTCTCTCAAAAGCTGAAAGTAAATGCCTAAATTAGCCTCCGACTTCAAAATGACGTCTTGACGTCATTTTTATTTTACGTCCTTTTAAGACGGTTTATGACGTTAAAAAGACATTATAAGTGTTCGACTTTTTCTTTCGGTTATTCAAAGGGGTATATATATAAATATTAAATATATGAGAGTAATTTTGAAAACAAAATAAAGTATCGCCGCTATACGTTTGACTTTTTAATCATAAAGCCTTCCAAAATTTTATTTTTTAAGACTTCATTTTCATCCTCAAATACCAAATTTTGGATCATTACTTAGTCGACGTCTATTATTTCAAATGAGTTAATTTAAAAGTTCGTGAAACAAAATTTCACGTTTTAAAACACCGTAGTCTGAATAATAAGATATAGAGTAAGAATTTCATGCTTATAAGTAAATAAAAGGAGGCCCAAATGGCTTAGTGGTAGTGCTTCGCATTGCCACGCCACAGGTCCCGGGATGGGAATTAAACACTGGGTGTTCCGCGCGAGGCTGACCACTGGGACAGATGGCAGACCCCAGAACCCATGGTCACGTAAGGTGAAATGGGCACGGCAGGCCTTGGCCCACTAATGGGCTGTTGAGCCGAGGAGTTTAGTTTAGTAAATGAAAAATGCCGCTCCCGGACTATGATGCACTTTCAAGCCGGATTTTCTTTTTGGTATTGCCGAAGAAAGGGACAATGTGATTTCGGCAAGCCCACAACCATAAGGCAAAGATGAAATGTGTACGGTCCTATATAACACCATCCCCAATAATGGATCAAAAAGGGAGTGGGGCTGCGGGGACGTTGAACGCCCCCGACCTGACTTTGAAATGACCTGGAGGTCAAGTGGGCTCCAGGTGCTGCCCCTTATCCCCAGCTATGTCCCCAGGTACGGGGCACCGAGAATCGCGTTGGTACTTGCTCAAGGTGCGAAAGCGGCCCGGTGCAGTGCCGGATTTCAGCCTAGGCCTACACTCTTAAAACAAAGGAGTGAAATCCACTCCTGTACACTCTTAAAACAAAAAAGTGAAATCCACTCCAGTTGGACAAGTGCATTTTCGACACTGGAAAGGAATGAATATTAACTCAGACTGAGTTAAAAATCACTCGTTTGGAGTGATCCTGTCGGAGGTTTAACACACAAAGGATCCACTCCAAAAGGAGAAGTGCATTTTCCAGACTGGAGGAGTGAAAATTGATCAGACTGAGTTAAAATCGCTCGTTCGTTTTAAGAATGTAGGAGAAGTGCATTTTCGACACTGAAAAGGACTCAGTATATAATATTAACTCAGAATATTAACTGGAATATTAACTCAGATTGAGTTAAAATCCCTCGTTTGGAGTGATCCTGTCGGAGATCAATATTTGCTGGGGACCCTAAACGTGATTAAAGGAAGTCAGATATACGGACACAGGTAACAAGCTCATGGCTCACTTTGGCCCATCTGGCGGCATATGTTTGAGCTGGCCCAAAGCGTATGTTATCTTTTTAATTGCTATCCCACCTGCTAATTTCTCGTTTGATATCTGTCGTTGGCTCAGTGGCTGTGAGGTATGCCCTGCGGTATAAACGTGACCGCGCCGATCCAGCGGCGTAGTGGTTAAGGCATTGGCCTCTGGAGCTGCTGGGTCCGGGTTCGAATCCCGTTCAGGCACGGATGTTTGTGTTTGTCGAGTATATGCGGAGTACGTGCTCGTAAAATCTGTTGGGTCCGAAAGTCCTGTCGGCGGTCATTGCGCAGTTTCCCATGGGTACAGGTCCCTGGAGAAAATTTCCCTCCCCTTCAGGGACATGTCTAAATTGCGGAGGTGGTGACAGATGGCAACACCTGTCATATGTGTTTTTGTGTGTCTTGGGTTGTCCTACTTGACGATGGTTTATAAGCGGGTCCTTGCAACCAAGCACACAAGCCTGAAAATATATGTCAACCAACCAGCCAGCTAAACGTGACCGCCTCTTCAGCCTATGTTAGGTTTGAATTATCGTCGTACTAGAGCTGCACGAGGCTATTGGCGACGGGCGTCGTATTTCAGAACCACAGTCAACTGATGAGCCGACACCTGAATAGGCACCCAACGCAACCGTTAAGGGCAACATCGTACGCAGCGTTAGGACTTTGAAAGATATTAAACGTGCACTCCCTTACACAGGGTATTATTCGTCGGACATTTTTGGCTGCACGGGCCGTTTATAGGTCGGCAGTTATTTTGGCGATGCCCGGACCCTAACTTGAGACCTTCCGCATGCTAGGCGAGGGCCTAACCGACTGGGCTTCCCTCTTCAGCCTATGCTGAGTCGAGATTTTCAAGATGGTAAAATCGTTGGAGCGCATGTCATATGTAATGTGGCATTTAAAGTATCCCATGAGTACCTATTTGGATTGGCCTCTTGCTATAACACCTGTAGAGAGCTCGGATTCATTGTAATCTGTGCGTCAAAATTGATAGCGAGAGCCGCTAAAAATCAATATTTGCTGGCCCCCGGTGGCCGAGAGGTGTAAGCGCGAACCTTTCACCTCTTCTAAAAATCTTCTAAAAAATCTTCGAAAAATCTGCGATAAACGTGCTTATTAAGTCTGTGGAGTCGAAAGTCCCGACGGCGTTAGCGTACGATGTCGCACGAAGTTCCATTGGGTGCCCGCTCTTATATTATGACCTCGTCACTTGACCTGGGTTCTAAATTCCGAGGCGTAATTGGCTGTGTTCAAGCCCCTAAAGGAGGCTAGAAATAGGCAGCCGGAAACGATTACATTACATTACAATGTTTGCTAGGGATCCCTTTAGGGAAAATATTGTGTATGAAGGCCCGTAATGATGGTCCTAGTAGTTGGCTGACACATTATATACTTTGTTACCATTTTATAGGGCTTCCATACAGCATCGATCAAATCAATCCCGTTAGGTCAATGTCTGAGTCAAAGTCAAGCTAAAAACAAAGTAAAGTCTCACAGCAAATTTTAAAATTTACTGATATTTTAGGGGGTCTACAGTATTTAGCATTAAAGAAACTAAGAGTTAGGGGCTCTAGGCCAAGTCCTTATGGTATCATGCCTTGCTTTCCTTATAATGAAGTCTAGTTAGTGCTACGAAAAAAATAGCTCTCAGTTCTGAGAAATATTGTAAAATGTTTGGATCCACCAAAAAGCATCACCGTTGAAAATTTGAAGTCTACCTTTAAAATTAAATTCAGTTTAAATCCAAAACTTGCCCCAATCAGTTGATATTCCTTCCAATAGTTCGATTATTTTGTTATTTAAAGTTAAGTCAAACAAAATTATGACCTCGATGATGTCACTGATCTTTTTGGATCACCTTTTGGATTACGATAGGCAAACAAGTTTATTATTTTTTTATTCCGGAAGTTAGAGAATAAAAGACTAACATCGCTCTTCTCTTCTGCCAGAAAATTGACTTCCGTTTCCGACTTGCGAAAAAGAAAATGGCGCTTTCCTTCCAGAAGTTCTTTTTCAATTTCAAAAACAATAAGAAAAGTAGGAAGTGTGATAGAAACTTATTGGAATCAGGAAATATTGTCCAGTTAAGCTCCAAATCAACAAAACCATCTTTCAACGGAGAAAGATTAAAGAAAAGTTAGGGTAACCTAAATAAAATTAAGTACGTTATATTTTAGAAGAATTGAGAAAGTTTTACTTGCGAACAAAAATTGTTTGGATGGCGGATCACAAGATTAGTTGTTTCAGAAATATCGTAAAAATCGTCATTAACTTCTTAGTCCAGGCAACGAAGAGTTCTAGAGGGAAAGTTTTGGAACACAATTTTTGACTTCATAACTTTGTTTAGACTAGTTAGGAGGTAAACATATCAAAAGTCCCCGCCCCTAGCCCCTGTGCTAAAGGGGGGAGGGGGGGTTGAATGTCCCATTTTTCGGTTTTTCGCTTATATCTCGAAAACTATGAGTTCTAGCTATATAGTTGTAATACACAAAATGAAAGCTGATTAATTTTGCTACAAGCTGCACCCCTCAAGTGTTTTAATATCTTGTATAGTTTTCGAGATATCCGCTCTTGAAAGTCAGTAATTTTGGAGAAAACACTTCTCCCCCCACATTTTCCCTCTTTTTTGACCGGATAACTCTTCAATAATACACCGAAACACTAAATTTTGGCCCTAGATTGGTAGAGAATTTAATTCTTTTCAATAATATATCTTATTTTACTATTTTATCTATTTTCCTTCAAATTTTAAAGCGGTTTCAGTGTTGAGTGAAGATTGTACTGAAAGTCCCATAGAGCTAATGCATAAGTTTTGAAATCGCAACTTTTGGAAAACAATTTATTTGCCATGTTATTCCATTTTCACAAGGTATTAGAATCATCATAACATCAATTTAACACAAAATTGAAGAGAAAATAACATCCGGTTATTTAATTATTAATTAATAAAGTTTTTAAATAGTGGCGCCATCTGCTGTATATGTTTGAAATTTTAAAACTTCAAAAATATATAATTAAATAACTAGAAAATATTTTTGTTTCAAATTTGTTTCATTTCGATGTTATGTTGATTCCCGTACCTGGACAAAAAGGGCTAACATGGCAAAGCAATACATCTGTGGAAGTTGTTATTCCAAAACAAATGCATTAGCTCTATCGGACTGACAACCCCTCTTATGTACACTTATTCTATTCTGAACGTCTAAATAACACTGATACTCATTTTGTAGGCACGTTGTTACTTTAATATTTTATCTATTTTATTTCATTCCTTGAACTCCAGTGGGAAAACGGTCAGATGATCCCCCTGTTCTTCTTCATCTTCGGAGTCAACTTGAGAGACCCTTTTGAGGCTAGTCCCCTGGAATTTTGGCATTCTGAGGAACATTTGAGACTTGATTTTTTACAGCTACAGTTTGAGCTGGCACAGACTTTCATGTTTCTGCAGAAAATTATTTTCATAATATTGTCAGGTGCTGCTGCTAACTCACTGTGCACTTTGACCATCAGGCAGTTATTCTCAATCTTCCAATCATACACAAGAGGAGGCAGGTCATTTCCCAGCCACAGCTCATCTTGGTGTAATATTCAGAGGAAATACTGTTTTACTGCTTCCTCGGTGGGAAGAAGACGATATATCAGGCTTGATGGCGGCTCCGGATTTCAAGAGTGAATTATACCTGTGGCATTGGGGAAGGCCTCTTTCGTTGGAGCCCCATAACACCTCAAGATGCAGGTATTGCCTGCCTTTTGTACCTGATATGTGGTTAAGGAAGGGTATGAAAAGACCGCTGCTGCTTTCTGGACTTCTGACGACTTCGTACACAACTTCACAAATGTGATCCCGCTTTTTCGAAATGTGAAAGATGTAGTGTCGCATCCAGCTATTGTGTTTACAAAAATAGCACGTCCTAAACCCAGTTGCTGAAACTCTTGGGATGAGAATAAAAAATCCTTTGTCTTCCCACGTCCAGGCTTTATGAAACCGATGTCCTTATGCACATCAGCTGTAGCCATCAAGAGGACTGTAAGGTCGACACAAAATATTAAAGTATAACAACGTGCCAGCAAAATAAGTATCTGTGTCATTTCCGACATTATCACAGCCGTATGCCGTATCCACTATCAGAACGTCCACATCCCTTTCTGCTCGAAGGGTCTTACATTCAATTGTCCTCAAGCTACACCTTAAGTATGTTGATGAGACCATTTTATTTAAATTGTTCGACAGAAAATCATCTTGTTTGACGTTTATCTTGGTGTCTTCAGTGAAAAGGATATCAACCGACTGCGACTTCTTGAGTCGATAGCTCTTCTGCTGGTCCCAGTGCACAGTGAGTTAGCAGCAGCACCTGACGATGTTCTGAAAAATTATGTTCGGATGATGTAAGAAAGACTGTGCCAGCTCAAGTGTAGCAGCAAAAATAGCAAACCTCAAAGGCCCTAGAGCATGCCAAACTTACCATTGGAACAGCATCAATGGGGTCCCTCAAATTGACTCCGAAGATGAAGAACATGAATAGCATCTGACAGTTTTCCCACTGGCGTTTGCCGAATGAAATAAAATAGATAATATATTAAAGTAACAACGTGCCTACAAAATGAGTATCAGTGTTATTTAGACGTTCAGTATAGAATAAGTGTACATAAGAGGGGTTGTCAGTCCGATAGAGCTAATGCATTAGTTTTGGAATAACAACTTCCACAGATGTATTGCTTTGCCATGTTAGCCCTTTTTGTCCAGGTACGGGAATCAACATAACATCGAAATGAAACAAATTTGAAACAAAAATATTATCTAGTTATTTAATTATATATTTTTGAAGTTTTATAATTTCAAACATATACAGCAGATGGCGCCACTATTTTAAAACTTTATTAATTAATAATTAAATAACCGGATGTTATTTTCTCTTCAATTTTGTGTTAAATTGATGTTATGATGATTCTAATACCTTGTGAAAATGGAATAACATGGCAAATAAATTGTTTTCCAAAAGTTGAGATTTCAAAACTTATGCATTAGCTCTATGGGACTTTCAGTACAATCTTCACTCAACACTGAAACCGCTTTAAAATTTGAAGGAAAATAGATAAAATAGTAAAATAAGATATATTATTGAAAAGAATTAAATTCTCTACCAATCTAGGGCCAAAATTTAGTGTTTCGGTGCATTATTGAAGAGTTATCCGGTCAAAAAAGAGGGAAAATGTGGGGGGAGAAGTGTTTTCTCCAAAATTACTGACTTTCAAGAGCGGATATCTCGAAAACTATACAAGATATTAAAACACTTGAGGGGTGCAGCTTGTAGCAAAATTAATCAGCTTTCATTTTGTGTATTACAACTATATAGCTAGAACTCATAGTTTTCGAGATATAAGCGAAAAACCGAAAAATGGGACATTCAACCCCCCTCCCCCCTTTAGCACAGGGGCTAGGGGCGGGGACTTTTGATATGTTTACCTCCTAACTAGTCTAAACAAAGTTATGAAGTCAAAAATTGTGTTCCAAAACTTTCCCTCTAGACCCTTTTTTCAGCCTTCGTTGCCTGGACTATTCTCAAAAACTTTTTTAATGAGGGGAAACCTAAATAAAATGAAGTATGTTATATTTTAGAAGAATTGAGAAAGTTAAATTTTCTCCAGGCGACCTGCACCCATGGTAAACTGCTCTATGACCGACCATAGGGCTTTCGGATCCACAGATTTAACGAGCACGTTCTCCGCATGTACTCAGGACAACACAAATATTCATGCTTTACCCGGGATTCGAACCCGGGCCCACTCGCTTGGCAATCGAGGGTAGATACCACTATACTAACTGGGCGACAAAAAAAAATTTAATTGTTTGTTTTGTAGACCTCTGATCTAGTGCGACGTTATTTTATGTGACCAATAAGTCAATATGAGATGTCCGTGTGCCAAGGTCATGGTGGTCATTCCTTGCCGACATCCATGCGTGACACCACTCACGCACGCAACCATGGATGAGAATGCCAGGAAAAGTTTCCGGTAATATAAGACAACTGAAAGCATTTCTCATTTTTAACTGAAAACAACAGTGGGCTTGTTTCATTTAGTACGGAAAGAAAACAACAAATGAAATCACAGTACGGAGAGTGTGACGTCATTAGAAACCAATGAGCTTGTTTCACGTAGTACGGAAAGAAAACAAAGCCATTAATGAAATCGCAATGTTGAAATAATAAGAAACATTGCCATTACGAACTTCATTATAAAATATCTATATAAAGTTACCATGATTTTTGACTGAAACTTTATAGTTGCGCCATTCTTTTATTGGCGTTAGTTTAACGCCATCAGTAAAAAAATGGCGAAAGATTAGAGAAGTTTTACTAAAGTCCAACTGTAAAATGTGAAAGAAAAAATGTTTTTGTATCATAAATCTTTTTGGAATGATGTCACAACTTCTCTCACAATTAACTTTTTGAAGGTCCGTATAATTTTTTTCATTAAACAAGCGACAAAGAACGTTCCTTTAAAAAAAAAATAAAGATCAGGGTATTTTTAATTTTCCAAAAAAAAAAAAAAATTAAAGAAAAATTTTATTATGATAATTTAGAGCAAAAAAAGTGCAGAATTATCCTTCGAACTGTCACAAATTGAGCAAACGATATAAATCTGAGGAAGAAAATTAATGAAACTGATTAATTTTTTTTAAAAAAATTCAAATTGGAACTAAAGGCCGTGTTTGGCGATTTTCTTTCATAATGTATAAACAGTGTGTGGAAGCGGTTCTAAGAAGCCGTTGCTGTTACACACCTACTTATATTATTTCACCTAACAGATTTGTTGAGTTATTTTGTTGAAATTCGTACAGCAGCTCGCGATTTTATAATGATGATTCGAAGACAGAGTAAAACTATGAGTTGAGAATAGATATTCATCTTAAATGTTTCAGATAGGCGTAATGAACCCCCCAATGGCAGGGCCGGATTTCTAAATAGGCTAAGTAGGCTTGTAGCCTAGAGCGGCAAAATTTTTTGGGGCGGCAAATTTATAGCATAAAAACATAAACAATTATTTTAAAGATACTAATATTTTTAAGAAAGGAAGAAATAGTTTGCATTAACGTGTAAACCATTAACGCATATATAGTACTAATATTTAGTAGTAAAATGATAGTTGTGAGGGCAATTCACTCACAGCTCATCCCTGTCTTGGAAGTTAAAAGACAAATTGTAGAACAGTTAAAATTCACCTATTATTTCGATTTAGAGTGCACAAAGAAGATTTTAATATGTAGAAAGAAAAAAAATAGTGAAGAAAACTACATATATCTGATGTCATGTCAAATCGATCGTAGCCTCCAGGCGGCAAATCTTTAAATCCGGCCCTGCCCAATGGTAATGTTTCATCTGATGTAACGCTCTTGTTTTCATTTTTCTGTGTCCAGCGATTCCATTGGTTTTTAAATTTTCACTCTCAAAATGACCATCATATATGAATAGATTTAAATTCTTCTTTCTATGCAAGCTTTATTTACCAAATGATATGCACAAAGAAGTTGGCTTTTAAAAAAATTTATAAATTAAATATTCTTAGAAAACTCATTGCTAAATACCAAAACAAAAGTAATTCCACAAAAAAAATTAAAACAAGACCGCTGGATCTGTTGAAAATCACGACGTAAAACAACCCATTGTTTGTAAATTGTCTTCAGCAGCAGTTTTAGTTGAAGTAACGAGCGAGTACTGTGTTGATATACTGAAAATAATTTTAAGTCACGCAGCGTTCTTGTGGTGGACCCAGTGTTAAGCCCTTATCAGACGGTAGAAAAGTCGCTGGTCACTGGTCAAACAACTTTTGGTTCACTCAGCAAAACGTCACACACGAGAATGCCTACGTCATGCGTGACATCACAAACTTAAAAGCAGTATTATCGCTGTATTGGAGGAGGAGGTACAGGGCCGGATTAAGCAGTGTAGGGGCCTATAGGCAGTTGATTTTGACGGGGCCCCCTTGACTACCCCCCCCCCTACCTAAGTTGTCTTTACGACTTTTAAAAAAATTCTACACATTTTTTTCATTGTATATCAGAACTCACATAAATAACATCAATAGAATCCAAATTTTTAAATTGTGCAACAGTAAGTTGTTAATTTGTTTTGCAACATATTTTTTATACTATTGTGCGTAAAAAATATTAATTAATTTATTAATACCAATAAATCTAAATTGCTAATTTATTATGATATTTAGATTAACAATTATATTAAGTAGTAAAATTAAAATAATTCACTAGATATCAAATAATTTAATTGTAATGATTTAAAGCTATCAACTTAAAAAAAAATATTATAGAACACTTAAACCATTTCTTCTAATTAAAGTTAAATGGGGATATTTCTCATGATGTCACGCTCTCGGCTCTCCACCTAGCGATTTCATTGGTTATTTTGTTTTCTTTGTAAATATGTTAAAACTGACCCATTTATAGTTAGAAAACACATATTTCACGTGTATTGGGGAAATCAAAAGCTACCTATTATAGATATAATAACGATATCTACCGATATTATACATAAATAATGCCGAAATAGATGATAATAACAAATATAAATCTAACATTATATCCCCCCCCCCCCCCACACAAGTAACATTACAAAATAAAAATTATAAACACATGAAGAAAATAATTAATAATATATAAAATACAACAAATCATCATTACCTCTTACGTTTTGAAGACTTTCGTAATTAAAAGTGCTGAATTTTCTTTTGCAAAATTAAATAATTTTGGTTATTTAATTTAAATAATCAAACTGGCCCACGCAGCAGCCATGTTGAGATGTGTTCGAAAAGTTTTGTAGAAGGAAACAGTACTTTATTTATAAAATTGCGTTTTTTTAGAAGCTGCCATATCGAAGTCTATGGCTAAGTAGCCTTAAGAATTTTTGTAGACGTTGTACTTTCGTAATTCATATACTATATACGTATGATCCTTTTTTTTTTTTTTGGGGGGGGGGGGGGGCTTCAATTTCTCTTCATTGATTTTTTTTATGTCAAACTCAAATTATCTTAAGAAACACTTTTTAGTGGCCCATAAATAAGTATCAGTAGTTAAAATAATAAAACACTTTTTTAGCTCAATTTTACTAATTTAGTAATTTTTTATATTAATTAATAAAAATTATTTTTAATTATTATTTAATTAGTCATTTATTATGAAGACGAAATACGAATTTTAATATGTAAAATATATTTTTTTAAGACTTAAAAAAAGAAAGATGGAATTGAATTACGAGCTATTTATAAGTGCGTATTGAGAAAGATTGAGTTTTGCAATTTTCTTCGCTGAATAAAAATCGAGCTATAAAAAAATTTATAGTTAAGTAATCATAAAAGTACTATCAACGTTTTTTTTTTAAGCTACTAGCCATAGACTCCGATACAAACCCCTCAATTTCAGTACAGTTCTGTTCTACATAACTCTCTAAGCTGACCTCAACATAACGGGTGAAAGCAGTGAAGAAAGGAGCTTTCCCATGTCTCCGAAGTCCGAAGTCCAGCTCCTCTAGCTAGAAAGTGTACGGTGTTGGGGCCCAAGGATTCACTATCTAAATCTAAATGTTCTAACCCCCCACCCTTCTTGGATACGTTACTGGCCCATGTCATCCTTGCCCAAAACACACCCTACAGGGTTTTCCCTTACCAAAGATCATAAATTCCACAATCACAACACAACCCCAAATGTTGGTTGCAAAAAAAAAAATTCCCTTCTGAAAGCTGCGAGTATACTTCTCTACACCACCAGTTCGGGGAAATATAGGAGGGGGTTATTTCGAGAGAATTTATCAGTGAGAGGGAGAGGAAGTGATCAGGGAGGAATTTTGCTTTCTCGACTTTTCTTCTGCCTATGTAATTGTATCCGACCATTTTATTGCTTCAGATAACCACGTGTTGTGAGGGGTGGGTGTGAGTCTGGGGCCCCTTTTAGGGTTTATATTGACGTGTTGTGTTTGTTTTTCCAATTCGAGTGATGCAAATTCCCAACTTAAAGAAAATATTTTCGGGAGCAAAAACATAAATTCTGAGTGTCCCCCTTTTGACTTGGAAGTTGCGGGGCCCCTAAAATGTACGGGGCCTGTAGGCGAGTGCCTAAGTTGCCTAATTGGTAATCCGGCCCTGAGGAGGTACAAGGAGGGGGCTCGGCCATGACGTCACGACTGAACTTCGTTTTTGATTGGAGCAGCCGTTCGCTGAGCGAAAAAGTACTGGATTTTTTCACGTCGACTCGAAAAAACTCAGCCAGCAAAAGCTGCTCGAAAAACTGGTTTTTGGATGGGTGTAGGGACGTCGCTGAGCGAACGAGCTCTCGTGTGATAAGGCCTTTAGGGATCCTCTGCGTAAACCTAACAATCCTTCGTTTTGTTTAAGCGTCTCGCTTATTTATGTTCTTCTATTTTCATGTTCCAAAGAGGATCTTCATGGGGCAAGGAACCCTCTTCTTTACAACTGAAGACCCCGGGGTTGTATTTTAGAACGAAAACAACTCGCTGGAAGAAGAGGTTTCTCAACCACCAAAACATCCATCTGACTCCCAGAAGAAGGATGGGAAGAAAGAAAAAAATACTCTGAAAGAAAGAAAAGAGTAAAAAACGGAAAGAAGACGTCGTTCTGGTTTCTTTCATTTTCCCAACCCCGGGAGAAGATAAATGTTGACATTCGTGTTCAGTGGCGTGGAACGAAACATCCACTCATTTCTTCTTGATGGTGGACCCCACCTTCATCAACATTTCGCCAGAGGACGTGCAATTGGTTCTGGTCATTCTCTCTCGCTTTGCTATCGGCGTGATTCGGGAATCTCTTGTGTGACGCTGTTTTAAAGAAATAAACAAAAATTTCATTGAATGGGGTTGTTTCACGGAGGATCTGGCAATATCTATACGGTCTTGTTTTCCTTACCCTCTAACAACTCTCTAAATGAATCGGTGAGTGCAGAAACCACTTCAGTAAAAAAAATCCGAAAACTCGTTTTCAATGAAAATAAGCGTAGAAAGGCAAGATGCGTGTTGGGTGCAAAAACTACGTTGGTCTGTTGCGTAGTTCCGTAAATACAGGACGTTTATTTCGAGTGTTTAGTGCAGAAATAATGGAGGAGTTATTACGTTTTTTCTCCCTCCTGAAAAATTTGAAATTTGTGACTGACGTTGTTTCTGCACTCACCGATTCAAATGCCTCTGCTGTCTATTTACTTCTGTATTGGTTAGTTGGTTGGTAGAGATAATCAGGTTTGTGAGCTGACGACCAAGCGCACTAACCTGAATATAGGTCTACCAACCAACCAACTTAACCAAAACAAAAGTAATTGGAGAGTAAGGAAAACAACACCGTGTACCTATTGCCAGATCCTCCGTAAAAAAACCCTATTTTTGTTTAAAAAAATTGATACGATTCTACACTTTTTTTTTAAAAAAGTAAAGCATTTTCGAACAGCAAAATATTACAAAATGCCAATGAAATTAATCATCTGCACAAAATAAATGTTAATAGATGTTTAAAGGTAGATACGGACAACATCTGTCGTGCCAGTTTGAAATACCTGAAGTTACGAATCAATTATGTTAGAGCAGATGAAAACAAAATTCTACACAAAGATGTACAAAGGTGAGGGTTTTAAAAATGACTAATAATAAATTAATATTGTTTATGGTAAATATGGACAACATCTGTCGTGCCAGTTTGAAATGCCTGAAGTTACGAATAAACTATGTTAGAACAGATGAAAACAAAATTCTACACAAAGATGTACAAAGGTGAGGGTTTTAATAATGACGCAATACAGCAGCAGGCGACCTCCAAACGTGTGTTGCACAGGAGCTAGTAAACAACGAGTTAGCCCAACGTGCATTTCGCATATAAGAGAAATGCACCTGTGGCGAGAGAGGAGCACCTGTCTGTCTTGGCATGACGGGGCTGACAGCTGGAATTTTACGTTTCTAGCATTTTAATATCACTGTTACATATAGATACTTGATATCACGGTTCCATGTATGCTATAGCAACAGTCACATACACTCTTAAAATAAACGAGTGATTTTAACTCAGTCTGATTAATTTTCACTCCTCCAGTCTGGAAAATGCACTTCTCCTCTTGGAGTGGATCCTTTGTGTGTTAAATCTTCGACAGGATCACTCCAAACGAGTGAATTTAACTCAGTCTGATTTAATATTCACTCCTTTCCAGTGTCGAAAATGCACTTCTCCAACTGGAGTGGATTTCACTCGTTTGTTTTAAGAGTGTAGCATTTATAATGCTACACTCTCTATGTGTTTATATTGTGTAGCATTTATAATGCTACACAATATAAACACATAGTACATAGTAATTAGCATTTAATACTGGTACATATAGATAGATGCTCGATAACACAGCTCCATGTATGCCATAACAACAGTCACCCAATTTCGACTGCTACATATAAGGAGCGTTTACATGAGCCATCGAATCCATGGATTGAAGGGCAAACTCAGCAATTTTTCCCTCTTGGGGATTTTCTCCCAGACAGAACCGAAATTGCAGGGTTCATTTTGGAGGAGTTTCGCAAACCCTTCAATGAAGGAGGGTTTGATGTTTCAAACCATGGATTCGGCTACTGACTATCATTTGGATTAGAAATCCTGCTCGACCTCTTTTTTTTCCCTAATGGGGATTTTGGCATTCCATGGATTCGATGGCTCATGTAAACGCGCCTATAGATGTTTGATATTACGGCTCCATGTATGCTATAGCGACTGTCACTCACTATCGACGTATACTAATACGTTCAACAATTAACATTTTGATGGTACTACTTAATAGATAGCATTTAATACTGCTACAAAATAG
Organism: Hylyphantes graminicola; assembly: GCA_023701765.1. Lineage (NCBI taxonomy): Eukaryota > Metazoa > Arthropoda > Arachnida > Araneae > Linyphiidae > Hylyphantes > Hylyphantes graminicola. The sequence continues at coordinate 9,109,928 of CM043114.1, forward strand.
AGATTGCATTTAAAACTGCTAACATAATAGAGATTGCATTTAATACTGCTAACATAATAGAGGATAGCATTTAATACTGCTACATATTAGAGATAGCATTTACTACTGCTACACAATATAAATAGATAATTAGAATTTAATACTGATACATATAGATGCTTGATATCACAGCTCCATGTATGCCATAACAACAGTCACCCAATCTCTACTGCTACATACAGATGCTTGATATCACGGTTCCATACAATTAGCATTTTGATGCTACTACTTAATAAATATCATTTAATACTGCTACATCATACACTCTCAAAAATGAATGCTCAAAAACGACGAAATTTTCCTTAATTTTGACGATTCTGTTTACTGGCAAATGCTCCGAGTTTTTCTTTCCTCAAAGTGAGGACATTTGAATCGTCATTTTTATGAGGATTAAAATGTCGTCTAATCTAAAGAAATATTTCGTCATTTTTGAGCATGTGAGTACAACAATGAGATTCAGATTCTTCAAAATCAAGATACAGAATCGTCAAATCACGATCGTAAAAGTGAGGATTCGCGTTTACTCAAAAGTCACGAGATGGTTTCAACGAAACAATCCTCAAAATTAACGAAATGAGGCTTGAGGATTCATGAATCGTCAAAAATGAAAGTATTATTTCTGAGAGTGCAGAGATTGCATTTATAGATAGCATTTAAAAACACTGCTACACTATATAAATACAATAATAATCTAACAATATATACAACACTAACAGATCCACATAACTCTTTCCTTCCCAAACTTGGTGATCCATAATTGTGTGGTACTTCACTTCGATAAGAATACCCGTGTGTCCAGACAATGTTCACCTTAACACTTCCATTGGGAGAAAAAGAAAGTGCTCCGATAAATGACTGTAAATCCATAAATGCTGCTTCAAATACCTTACAATTTTAAATCCATGACACACAATTTAAATTACGAACTTTTTTGATTTTTCATAACTTGTAGCACCTTAGTTGAACGAGAGTATTATATTTAAATTACGAACTTTTTTTTATTTTTCTATAACTTGTAGCAACCTTAGTTGAAAGCTAGTATTATATTTAAATTTACTTTCAAAGGACATAATTTTGCAGAATGTATTGTTCGTAACATCCATATATTTCCGAAAAAGGCCCGCAAAAGCATTCGGGCCTCGGGAACATACTTGTCATGGGCAGGCCCCGGCAAAAGGAGGGGATTTTTTCGTGAAAGTACTACATTATCATTAAAGAAAGAGTCATCCTATCAGTATGACAATGACAGTGAATGCAAATGCATGCTTTATTAGAAGGGAAAAGCATTGGCTTTATAGTCCGTTACCCCGTTTGCCAGAAGTGACACAGTCACAAGTGACACACATAGAAAGGACGACACAAACACATACAGTAAAACTCATATTAAGTTTGCAGTATAGAAATGTTCTACGAGAAAAAGGGTAAAAAATAGTTATCATTTTCAAGTGCGAGAATAGAATAAAAAAAGGTATTTCACATTCAATAAACCTATTTATTCGTTATTTCGAGACATACTTTTATTATTTTTATTAGTTTTTGCTCAGTCAGAATGAAATATTAATTATTTTTCCCTTCAATTTTGACGTAACAAGGCGCACGAATATCAGAGCATTTCAAAGGGGCAGCCAATCAGAGTAGGCGAAATTTCGTCGCCTACTCTAAACGTTGTGCTGCCGGGTCGGCCAACCTAGCAGTAACAGAAAAGAAGCGTCTTTCCAAAAGAACGCTTATTTCACTCACACTCCTGTTTTGAATGTGCTCTTTGAATGATGAACTGAAGGTTGCACACGCTTTCAGAGAGAGAGGGGTTCTTCCATAGGTTCATTGCACGCAGGAATTTTTATTTTTATAGTCGACATTTGACGGTCACCAGAACACCAGATCAATAGCTCCTGCAAAAAAGGCCTGAGGTAGGTCAGGCTTAGGTTTACGTTTCCGGTTGTCTATTTCTAGGCTCCCTGGAGCTTTAACACACCCATTTACGACACGTAATTTGGAACCCTGGTCAAGTGACGAGGTCGACACCTGAGCGTGCACAAAAAAAAGGAGTTCAGAGGAGCTATCATGTGTTTGCTCGGGACTTTCGACTCAGCAGATTCAACGAGCAAGCGTGTCGTACTGTACGCAGGACAAATACAGATAAACACACAACACAAAGTAACGGTTCTAAGTGTAAACTAAAAAATTTAAAACTCAGTTTCTCATTTTCACCTTTTTGTCACTCGTTCCTCAGCTTCAATTCTAAAATTCTACAAAAATGTCTAACATTTTAAAGTGTACAGATAAAGAAGTCAACCACTATCATTACACCATACCACAAACATTAACTCAATAACTCACCACCAGTACCTTGTTAATCAATTTAAAAATGAAGTACGAACTTTTTTTTATGTAACTGGGACACATTGTAAAAAAGCAAACAAAACAAAAAGGAAACAAGGTTTAAACAATTGCCTGCATCAATAGTTATTTAAATTCCTGAATTAATGCACGACTAAACTAATTAGCATCCCGATTTTCGAAAGACATGAAAATGAAGAATGTATTTAATCAATCCAAGCTCTTTTTTGAAAGCTTTGGGCAATGTGCGTTGTCAAGGCAACCAAGTTGCCAGCTTAAGAATTTGGATGTAGTATTCGAAATTAGATTTTCATAATGCATCGGAAGGAGTTTTGCTGCAAACGATTTTGGAAATGGGGAATTCGATAGAATTATTCCAGGAGAAGGTATTAAAATTCGAGCGTTATCTGCTGTTCTTTTTAAAAATTCAAAAGGGAATTCGTTTTGTAGAAGTTCTCATGCTTCACGTATTCGGAGCTTTGTAGTTGCGTTTTCTTTCCCCTTTCAGACGTTTGGAGGGAAATTTCAATTTAATGTAAGCGAAAGATTTTGTAAACAGTTTAGACTTATATGTGTAAGATACTATTATAATGAAAAGAATTAGAATTGGAAATATGAATTCAAGAATTTGAAAAAAGAAAAAAAAATTGTTGTGGGACGAGGCATTGTTTATAAAAATATTTTCTAAAAAATGCCTAGTAGTTCAAGGTTTAAAATATTTTTCAATTTCAATGTAAAAACAATATGTATTTTTAGTTTCTATTATTATTGATCTAGGTGAAGTAGAGATAAACGCCATTATAATTTTAAGCTAAAAATATTCGATTTAAACCGATCGACGATGACAATGAAATTATCCAAACGTTAGGAGTCATTTTAATACCAAAAAATGTCGATATAAAAAGATACTGAAAAATTGACGTAATTTTCACCTCTTGCGACCTGGCGTCCCCGTTTGGGGAAATTTTTTTAAAACCTCCCCACAAACAATTAACACGTTAATTAGTTCCAAAATTGACCTATATTTATAGAAGAAGATCCAAATATCAGTTTTCTACCTTTGATTACAGGTATCAGTCATTTATTTCTGTTAAAAATTAAGTTGAACGAGGGTCAAAACGACATTAGAGTTCTTAAAAAATTATTTAATTTTTTTTTCAAACTTTTAAAAAAAATACTTTTAGTAGTCAATTTTAAAAGCATTTGGAAATAAAAACAATGATAAAATAATATGTTAGCCGAAATAAGTGATACTTCTTTTTTGTTGCATTTATAGCACAAAATATGTGTATTTTTAGAGTTTAAAGCGTGTCTCTTAGTAACTATTAAACATAATTTTTTTTTAACAAAACATACTTTTTAGCATATATTTGTATGAAAAGTTTGTTCAGATTGTAAAAATAGGATTTTGCTCGGGTCTTAAGAGGTTATGGCAATGTCCTGGACGCTGCGTACGAGAACATTTTTGCAAAATTACTGTATTATCGTTCGTCACTTGACCACGGTTTTAAAAGAGGAGGTACAAATGACCTCATTAAATGATAGATGAAGTTATGTCTCACTAACCTTGACCTTGTGAAATACAAAAAGTTAAAAAGTTAAGAAATCGTTGAATAGGACATGAACAAACTTTTTTTTTTATCAGCGTTATCTAATCAATAACTGACATTTCTCATATCCCATTTCACGTTTATATAATATTTTCTTCAGTCGAAACAAATTTTCAGTTTTCAGATAAATATATTTCAAAACGTCCAAAAAATCGTTATGTTAGCATTGTTTGCCCTTAGCAACAATGATTTAAATTCTATTTTTACAGCCTCTTTTTATAACAAGAATGCGTGACAATGCTTATTGAAAATTGTTATTTGTTATTGAATTTCAGTAGACAATATTAAAATAATTATATTTTGTTGAATTTCCACAGAAGAAACAATAATTTAATGTTTTCATTTACTATAAATGGATCAATATTATGAAAATTCCCAATTTACAGATGTGAAGAGGAGTTACAGATCTGATGACGAAATTTAATTATTATTATATCAATTATTGATTAAATTTCCAAACATATGAAAAACTATGCTGTAATTTCTCAAGCAAATATTTGCAATACATGGTAACGTAACCGTATTTTGGTAACAAACAGAACATTTTCCAAACTTTACAGATCTAATTTACATACTAAATTGTTTTTATTTATCTCTGATGTTATAAAACTGGAAATCACGTTGGCTTTTTTTATAGAAATTTTTAAAATGTAGCTAAGCTCCTTTAAATAGTGTTCAATAACATGTTGTTGTATTCGAAATAATTTTAAGATATTACTAGACGTTAACTCATTAACGACGGTTGTATTACCCCATGTGGAGGAAATGCGTGCTAAATATGCTTCAAAATACTTGTATAAGAACATCAAACTTGTTATTTTAAAGAGCAAGTACATTTATGTTTTTTTTTTTTTGTTTTTATTGAAATATGGTATGGTATGGTACGGTACATATATATTCCAGCTTGTGTGCTTGTTCAGAAAACCGCTTATAAGCTTTCGTCAAGTGGGACAGACACAGAAAGAATATTGACAGTCACAAAGAAAGGAATATCACATAGACAAATAACAACATTTATTGACGGTCACAAACATCCATGCTGGCCGGGATTCGAACCCGACCCCAGGAGCTCTTTATTGAAATTAAATGGTTATACAACCATTTACAAACAAGCTAATCAGTCAAAAAACGGCGTAAGCAATTTTCAACGTCACAAAACGTTACGTCGTAAGCAATTTTCAACGCCACAATCGACCCTTACATAGTAAGTATATTACATAAGGAAAAGTGCGTGGCAAAGCCTGCAAGCAATGGATAATAGCAAAGAAAGGCCTTGAAAAGAATAGAATAAAAGATAACCACAATTATTGACCGTGAATTTTCATTATAAATAAAACGAAGCGGGGGAGGGGGGCTAAGAAACCTTGAACCGTAGCCCACGTAATCTTTGTAAAAATTATGAGGAACGAACGGTGCATTAGTGGTAGGCGAACCTTATCAGTTTCGACGGTTTTATACGATTTCGACGACGTACTGGTTCCTTATAAAATTTCAGTCTCAGTGATGCCATTTCTCATTATCATGTTTCTGATCATAATTAAAAAAAAAAAAAAATAATCGGGCTCACCTCTCTTAGGATTAATAAAAAATAGTTTCTAATAGAACAAAAATTGATGAATTGAATGATGTGCTTTTTTTAATATCAAATGGCTCTAGACGATCGAAAGAAAATTTCCAAAATCAAAATGATGAGGCAAAATTGTCATTGGAGTTAAATTTTCGGAAATTTCTTCTTTTTTTTTTCATTTTAGCGACGAAAAAAAAAGAAGATATCTGAATTTTGCCAAATTATAGGATGCACCCGAATATACTACACTGAGCAAGCTCAATGAGATTTCTGTACGAAAAGTCAAAGGTTATTTTTTTAACTGAACAATTTGTGCAGTGTAATATTATTGTGCAAGATTTCAACTGGTTCAAGGGGTTCTGAAATTTTCATTTTCTCTTCACATGAAAAATGGAAAATTGTTATTTATTAATTTTTTTAATAGAGCTACCGCCAAATATTTAAGCCAAACATTTCCTTCGGAAAAGCCTAATTTTCCCCCCGTAAAATTTGATAATTGCATTTAAAATAAATAAAAAAATTATGCGGTTAAAGATTACAGTGTAAAATTGGAACCAATGCAAGGCTAGGGTATTCCTCTTCTAAACGCTTCTTTAGCCAAACTTTTTTTTTAGCCTACTACTAGACCAGTCCAGCTCTTTTTTCTTTTTTGCAGTCTTTTTTTCGACCCAGCGACGTCTCCAACTCATCTCCATAAATATTATCAATAGCTATTTGCACAATGAACCAAGTCGAGAAAAATTCAATGGAGTCGATAACATTTATATGTGTGACTTTTTTTGTGTGTGTTATGCCACTGTAGAACACACAGTCTTATATTTAATGACCCACAGATTAAATATCTATAAATTTAAACACCGAATAAGATCCGACGAGAAGCAGAAGTAGAAAAAAAAAGAATTTCTGAGATGGAACAAAGCGATAATAAAATATTCCATTGTGCTCTGCTGACCGGAAGTAAAGCGAAGTCAGCAGCGCGTGCAAACGGGTCTTTTGGCGATCCCCTGGGAACTTATCTGGCGATTAGATCACGGAGATAAGAAGCAGATGTGGAGACGCTTGGCGCGAAAGAAGCTGAAGCCGCCAGAAAGTCTCCAAGCAACCCTATACTCCGTGCCAACCTAACTTGGGTAAAAGCAAAGAGTAAAAATGCAGGGAGAAAAGCGCGGTTGGTCCGTTGATGGAAACTCTTGTAAGGTAATATTTACATACAAAATGATCTGAATACAATTTAATCAAAATGCACTTTTCATACTGATAAAATTGCAAAATTTTCTCAAATAATAATCGAATCTGTTAGACCTTAAACGAAATTAATGTTTTAAACATGTTTTCTGGATGAATTCACAAATAAATTATGGAACTCTTTACATACGCCGAAAGGATCTTCTCCATTGTAATTTCTATTTACCCAACCGTAGATAGGCAAGGAGCTGTGGAAATAAAAAAGTACCCACTAGTGATTATTTCGGCGGTTAGTTATCCTATAGAATAGAACCTTATTGACTTTGTAACCAAATAATATTTTTAATTAATTGCATGACACAAAATTTGCATAAGGGGCTGCCTTCATATTAAAAAAGATACAAACTTCAAAATTTTCAATAGCAATACCCCTTTTTGAGTCCATATTTCACATCTGTGACATATTTTAACACTAAATACCAAGTTTTGTTAGTTTTTAAGCATTAATAATGGAGTTAGAGACGTCCAAAAATTAGGGGTCGTAATGTTAAATGAGCTGCACATAAAAAAAAATATCCCAATCTATAAATAATTCAGATAATGAAACGAATTTTTCACTGAAAAGAAATTATGATAACCCAAAAAAAAATGCATTCAATATTGGAGTATTTAAAACAATTTTTATATTTTTTAATAATTATTAGATTAGTTTTTTGAAAAAATATGAATAGGAACCCCTTAATATTTTTACAGAAATAAATTTAAGACAGGAAGTTTAAGCGAAATCCCAATTTTTAAAATTCTTTATTCATAATTTGCTGAGTAAATCACAAAATACTTTTTAATTGCCCTTTACGGGACTGTGTATAAGATTACATGCGTAATTGATAAATAAAGACGGCCTTGCATGCATGCTTGCTTGTCATTTTAGAGATGGTCCCCAAAAGGTCCACAAGTGATTCGATTGAATAACTCGTCAAATATTCATCCAAATGTAACAAAAACTTAGATATAAGGTTTTTCAAGGGTGCTTAGCGTTTCTAAGTTATTAAAATTGGGTGTCGCCATTGGAAATTTCAAAGTTCGTAACATTTTTGATATGAAGACGGCCCCTTATGCAAATTTTGCGTCATGCAATCAACTTAGAAAGTTATTTTTTCACAAAGTCAGTAAGGTCCGATTCTATAGGATGACTATCGGCCGAAATAACCTCAAGTGGGTACTTTTTTATTTCCACAGCTGTACATCAAGCCAAACTCCACTTCATAGCGCGAAATAGGTGGCCAAAGAGCCTTTGTTTGGGCTTACTATAAAGCGATAGATGGCTTCACTTGGCAAACCAATTTTTGTATTGGTTTTTGCCAGGTAGCCATCTCCATCTTCTTCTTAACTCTATGGATTGGAGAGGCTTTGGCGGATTCAAAAAAAATGCGGATCTTGTCGAACTGGTTGGTGTTTTCGCCAAGAGACGTGTCAAGGGCAGCGGAGTTTGGTTGAAGGAACGGAGTCGCATTAGAGCTACTGATTCTAACTGCACTCATATTTGTAACACAAACAAAATTGAAAAGAACCTCAATAGGGTAGACTGACCAGTGAGTGAACAGGCCCCAGTGAATGAACATTTAGTAAATATAATTGTAAAAATAAGAATTGAAAATCATTCCACTATATGGATAGGCAACACTGACTTCCTCCCATGTAGTAGGAAGCTATCTGACAAAGGTTGGTTGTCCTGGTCATTATATCCTGGTGTTCATTCACTGGCGAGCGTTACGTCTAAAGCGTTCATTCACTGGTTAGTCTATCCTATCATTTTCCTTTTTATTTTCCTTTTCGACATTCGTTCGAAGAATTTAGAATCTAGTTACCAAAACAAAAACAAAAAATAGTTTTGTTTTCCCATTTATATTAGTTCTACTGCTCAACTTTACAACGAACTACTACTAAATGTCAAGAGCTATGACATTATTTTAATAAGCCAGTGAATGGAACATTTGGGGTAATTCCAATAAAATGAAAAGTAAACATGTAACTTAACGTGCAACAACATAGCTTGCGCACATTTATAAATGAATAAGTCTACAATTTAAGTGTAAAGATTAAAATCGATATTATCCAAGAACAAAATTCGTCAGGCGATCAGGAAACTTCACGTGGATGGTAACATTTGTGTCGATTTGAAATTAAAGAATATGAACCTCCAACCATAAAAATAGTTATGATTCTGATTTATTTTATATGTAGTTAAAAGCTGCAGAAGAAAAACGAAGGTTTTAATTTCCAACCCAGATATTGTCTCCTTCATCTCAATCAGACTGTTTTTAAAAATTCATCATAAAAGAAATATGATAAATTTCATTTAAAGTAAGCTAGACGTTAGAACGAAATTTATCATTCTTCATACTTCTTTATACAGGTTTGAAAATTCTTTATTTAAATTTATACTGCCAACTGATGATATTGATGTATTTTTTAATTTAGAGATGAGGAATGTTTTTTTGTATATTACATATATATTGCCATCTGACCAAAATTTTGGGCATTTGTTTTTTGATTATATAGCATTAGCATTGCCACAATTTTGTTTTTTCTTTTGTGTATACTTATGTACTTAAATTTCTTATTTTTTGCTGTTTTTTTTTATTAACTTATAATGTGTCTTATTATTGTGTCTTATTGATTATAATTATGATTGTTTTAGTCACATATAAGGTTTTTTTTACCTCCTTGTGACGAACAAAAATTATTCTGTAATGTTTGTTCTGTGTTAATGAAGCGTTTGTTTGTTTCAAAAAAATTCGGTATTATGTTCCATGGTCTAATGCTCGATAATGGCCTCTAAATTTCGACCGTTAATTCAACCAACTTAAATGTTGTCGTTTTTGTGAAACATCTGTTTCCGATAGACAACCTGCGGAATGCGACATATAGGACCCGTTGCCACCAGCCGGATATGGAGGAACAGCTGTTGGCAGACGATAAATAAAATGACAGCAGCTATACGTGTGTTCTTTGTAACACTTCCCCTTTACTTCTCAACTCTTTAATAGAACGTGTTCGTTCAATGCCCCCCCCCCCCCCCCTCTCATGCAAAATGTGGAAATTCCATAGAAAAACCGAGCATTTCGCTGAGGGGAAAAATTCAAAATTTCGGGTCCGAAAAAAAAAACGTTAAGAAGCCAGTCATCAAAGAAGTCTCTGAAGAAATTTCTCTATGCGTGAAACTAATTTTGTGTAAAACCACATGACTTATAATTACCACCTAACCAAAGAGTTCTATAGTAGGGTAGAGGTTGAACTTGGCAACAGCACCATGGACCAACACGGAGACAATATACAGTGGTGGCCAAAAGTATGGACACTTTTTGAAAGTTTCATGTTTTTCAACACTGTGTGCTTGTAGAATATATAAATTTTCACTTTTGGCAATTTGTACTACCGAATTCTACATTAAATACCTTCAATTTAATGTATAAAAGCTTGTATTCAAGCGAAAATTAATATATTTTACAAGTACACAAAGTTACATGAAACTTTAAAAAAAATGTCCACATTTTTTTCTACCTTTGTAGGGTGGCATGTGGGGCCCGATGGCCGAGTGGTTTGGATCGCAGGCCATAACGCTAGCAGCCCGCGCGCTGTAACCGGTGCAGTTACGATTCCCGCCTTTGCCCTGGGTGCACCTCCTTTCTCAGTATCAAAATTATTAATTAATTAGCACTTTTAACACTCTATTCAGGCTCCGTAGTGAGCCATGGCTGCTTATGGCAGCTCAAAACGAGTCATTCCTCTACCCTACTATAGAACTTTTGGCAAGTTGCTCCTAACAGATCATTGCACATTTAAGGTAATTATGTACATTATAAGGTTAATTCAATAATTTAACGAATTTTTTTTAAAATCAGATTCCATTTACGCATGCGCGGTGATTAAAACACAACTGACAGGTACTAGAAACTTGTGTGCCAAAATCCATAATTTTTTTAGTTCGGGCTGTAGAGTGGTTTCAGACAAAAAGGCAACAAAAGTTAGCTCAGTTACAAAATAAAAATTTGAAAAGCATTTTTTTTAGAAAATGTTACACTAGATGTAAAATTTTTCTGGAATAAATTACTCAGTATTTTTCTAAAAACCTATTTTATATATGACGCAGATAAAATATACAACGTTGGTATGGTAGTAGTAATTTTTTATTTAGAGATTTCGGCAATGTATGTGAGCTTATGTACTACTTTTACATACAAGCAAAATCTATTGTTTTTATTTGAAAAATATATTCGCTGAGATCTTGATCATAATATGATAATCGATTTTTTTCTTTTCATGACGTCGAATATTTCTAAATTACTGCTGTTTTCAAGCAGAGGAATAGTTTGAAGAAAATGATAAACTAGATATAAAACTTTTTTTTCTATAGAGCACGTTTTGAAATGGGATTTTGAAATCGGCGTTATGAAAGTACAATACGCAATAAAACAAATTTACCGAGTCTGCACATTTTATTGATAAGTGAGCTTGCAAAAAAGATAAAAGAAAATGTATCTAAACTCCGTTTATAAAAGCGAGCGAATTCTTCATCATGAAAATTAAAAGATTATATATATGCACTCTTAAAACAAACGAGTAAATTCCACTCCTGTAGGAGAAGTGCATTTTCGACACTGGAAAGGAGTGAATATTAAATCAGACTGAGTTAAAATCACTCGTTTGGAGTGATCCTGTCGGAGTTTTAACACACAAAGGATCCACTCCAAGAGGAGAAGTGCATTTTCCAGACTGGAGGAGTGAAAATTACTCAGGCTGAGTTAAAATTGCTCGTTCGTTTTAAGAGTGTATATTTGAAATATATATACAGTAGCGACAATGAATATTTGGACAAAGACATTTTCACGCTCTTTCAGAAAATATACAGTGGTGGCCAAAAGTGTGGACACTTTTTGAAAGTTTATGTTTTTCAACATTGTGTGATTGTAGAATATATTAATTTTCACTTTGGCAATTTTAATTACTAAATTCTACGTTAAATAACTTTCAATTTGTTGTTCATGTGGATCGTTTTATAAAGGTCCTCATTTTATTTCAAGATTAATCACACAGAAGTCACACAGTAATTTTACATTCAATAGTCCACACAGGATTTTACTTATGCCATGTTTTATGGCGTCTAATCTCATTCCACACAGGAGAAGAAGTGATGTGTGCCTCCCCCTAGCGACGAACCTCATCACACACTTTGTGCGTGCGCCACATAGGCGTAGAAAAATAGTTCGCTCGCCAAAAGCAACCACACACCCCTCCTGCGAGCAACAATTTTTTAAACATGAGAAACAATTAAAACATTTTTTCATACACACAATACATTACAACAATTATAACATTAATCTAGAAATTAATAAAACAAAATATTTAAACATTAATTTAAAATTACTAGTAAAATAATTACTGAACACAATCATTTAAATCAAAGAAATGTTGTTTAAAGAATACAACAATTTATCTTCATTTACTGCCTTTGTAAGAAAATCTGCTAGTAACAAGTCAGTTTGTTGGTATTTCAGTTCAATAGTATTGTCCATCAACAAATCCTTCACAAAATGAAATCGCAAATTCATATGTCTAGACTTGTTAGAAGCTCTAGTACCTTTAAGATACTGTATAGCTGCTTGGCTGTCAGAAAGTAAAATTACTTTATCATTTATAAATTGTTTACATGTCATTTCAGTTAATAAATTTACAGTCCAAATAATATTCTTACACAGTTCTGAAATAGAAAACAGTTCAGCTTCACATGTAGATAGACTTACACTCTTTTGTTTTTGACATTTCCATGAAATCAATGAGTCACCTAATAAAATTACACTCCCACTGAATGACTTGGCATTTTCCCATGAAGCGTCAGAAGTGCCTGTAATATAACCCATTTCATTGCTATAAAACAATTTTTTGTTTTTAGTCCCTTGCAAATATCTTAAAACCCTTTTTGCTAGATTCAGATGTCGCTTTTCTGGTCGTTGATTGAATTGTGACAAATAGGTTGTTACAAATGATATGTCAGGACGTGTCCTGTTAGCTAAATACAAAAGTTCACCAATTAACTCTTGATAAACAGTTTGATCAATTAAATCATCACTTGGTGGAAACATTTTATCTTCACCCCTTACAATTGGTGTTTTTACAGTTTTACAATTTTCCATATTATGCTTAATTAATAATGATTCAACATACTTAGATTGTGAAATACTTATACCATTTTCATGTTTTTCAATTTCAAGACCTAAAAACTTAGAGCTGTTATTTTCATGCAATTCAAATACACTTTTAAGCTTAGTTATAACACTTTCATACATTTTTTCACAAGTATAAAATATTCCTAAATCGTCAACAAATGAACATAGCATTAAAATATCATCATTATCAGTCATTATAAATACACAATTATCAGAAGCTAATTGTTTTAATCCAATGCGCTGCAATTCACTCTTTAATTTTAAATACCAATTTTTACCACTTACAGATAAACCATATAAACTCTTTTTCAATAAACACACTTTATCTTTACCAAATATTTCGTCACAGCCAGGTGGAATATTTACATAAACGGTTTCTTTTAAATCACTATAAAGATATGCTGTCTTAACATCATAAAATTTTACATTCATATTTAATTTAGCTGAAATTGCAAGCAATAATCTTAAACTTTCCATATTTACAACAGGTGAGTAAGATTCAGCATAATTTTTATTGTTAAAATCGGCTGCTACAAGCCGTGCCTTATAAATCAAAATACCATCACTATTTTCTTTTAAAGTAAAAACCCACTTAGTTTTTATTATTTTGTTGTTTTGTGGAACATCTGTGATTTCGAATACATCGTGTTTTTTTAAAGATTCTAATTCGTTCTCTATCGCCTTTTCCCATTCATTCCAATCTGCGCGATTTTTTGCTTCTTCTATATTTTTTGGAATAAGCTCTGTTTGATTCACATATTTTATTGTTTTTTCTTTTAATCGCTCAGACCGACGTGGTTTTGTCGTCTCGTCAAGGTTATTCGCCTTTGGTTCCTCGCTGTCGGTTAAATCGCTTGGACTCGCATTATTTTTATTTTCTATTACGCTATCGAAATCTTTTATTTCCCATAACTCTGTTTTATTTTTTGATAGTAATGTACTACCTTTTAGATTCTCGTTAAATTTAACTGATCTTTCTTCTATTATTGCGCCAGTAGAGATATCGTAAATTCTATAACCTATACGCTGTCTAGAATAACCAACAAAAATTCCAGTTTTTGCCGGAACATCAAACTTGTTGTTCCTCTTCATCTTGGCAACATAATAGTAACAAACTGATCCGAATTTCTTTAAATAATTAATTTTTGGTTTTTTCCCAGTCCAAATTTCAAGTGGCAATTTTTCCTTACCATTTCTTGGTGTCAAATTAGTTACATGAGTACAGAAATTAATGCATTCCGCCCAAAATTGCATGCCTAATTGACTTTCATGTAATATAGTCTTAGCGCGTTCTAGTAATGTACGATTTGCCCGTTCGCTTTTATTACTTTCGGGATTGTAGGGTATGGTTTTTTCATGAATTATTCCCGATTTTGCAAATAAAGTATCTAACCTTTCATTAACAAATTCACCCCCATTATCACTTCTTACTCTTTTAATTCTTTTCCCAGTTTGATTTTCATATCTAGCTTTAAATTCGGTAAACACATCATACACTTCATCCTTATTTTTAATGAAATAAGTAAAGTACATTCCACTGTAATCATCCACAATTATGAGAAAATATCTACTTTTCCCTAATGATTCTGTTTGCATTGGACCACAAAGGTCAACGTATAGTAACTCTAAAATATCTGAACTTAGTTCGTGATTAACAGTCGGATGACACTTTCTAGTAACTTTACTTATATCACATGCATCACAATTAAAGTTTTTTACATCATTTGTATTAACATCAATATCAATATAATCTTTCATTTTAAACATGTATTTATAATTTAAATGACATAATCTACTGTGCCACAATTTATAGTTGTTATATGTTTCATTAGACAAATAACATTCCAAATTATCCAATGGATTTAAATATACTTCTAGTCTATTTTCATTTAAATGAGCTTTAAACAAGAATTTATCATCTTTATCAAATACTAAAATTCCATTCCTATTGGATTTAATTCTACAACCTTTTTTCATAAGACAAGGTACCGATAATAAATTATTTCTTAAGTTTGGTACATAATTTACATCAGCTATGGTTAAATCAATAGGATATTTACTTACAGTTTTAGCTCGAACAGTACCTTTTCCTTCAGTACTTATTTGGATATCCTTACCAGCCAGATTTAACTCACTAGTATCCGGATGGATTTCTTTGAACCAAAATGTATCCTTTGCTAGATGATTTGTTGCACCACTGTCTAAAATCCAAATATTGTCATACACAGTTTCTTGTTTCGTAACTTGTAGTGCGGTCCCGTTCGTGGCACTACCATCCTCGCCGGTAGTTTCCGTGCTGTAGATATGGTTTGGTTTTCTGGTTCTGTTTCCAGATCCGCCGCCACGTCCCCGGTTGTTGTTCCAGTTTTTATGTGTATTCTTGTAAAAACAATCCTTCGCTATATGGCCAATTTTTCTACAATTGTAGCATACTCGGTCGTCTTTTCCATTTTTGTTCTTCTTCTTGGAGTAGAACACCTCGGAACTGCCTCCCTCGGAATGACGATTTCGGGAACTCGTCAGCTCCTCCTCACGTAGTATTTCCAGCACCTCATCCATAGACTTGTCCCGCTGAGTTTTCAAGATGTCTCGGACTCTTGCAAATCGGCCACGCAGTCCCCGGACAGTGTGGTAGACAAGCTCACGTTCGGAAACCTCCAGGCCCAGTGCTCGACATTTCGTCGCTAGTCCTCGTGCTCTGGCAATGTAGTCGTTTGCACTTTCATTTTGAAGAATTTCTAAATTTTTCAACTCGTTCGCAACGTCGATTTTTCGATCTTCTTGCTGACCCGTGAAATTCGATTTTATTTTGTCCCACAATGTCTTTGCATTGTTTTCTGTTGCGTATTGGAGGGCTTGCTGATCGGACAATGATAATTTAATGTAGGCAACAGCATCAATGTTTTTTTGATCCCAATTGCTGGATTCATCACTTTTCAAATCGTTGGGCTTTTCTTCTAATATTTGTCTGTCTAGTCTTTTAAGCGTTAACGCGGCCTGAATTTTCAATGCCCATATAAAATAGTTCTTACCATCCAGTTCTGGAACATTTAGTTTCTCCATTATTCTAGTATAACACACAGTAAAGTCATCAGGATCACACAGACATCACGAAAATAGTTTACGTTTCAAATTCACTTCACGTACATTGAACCACGTGCTAAATAACTTTCGGTTTGTCCGTAAAACGCTAACTAGTTGAAATAATCCACGCTCTCTGCTAACATTTGTTGTTCATGTGGATCGTTTTATAAAGGTCCTCATTTTATTTCAAGATTAATCACACAGAAGTCACACAGTAATTTTACATTCAATAGTCCACACAGGATTTTACTTATGCCATGTTTTATGGCGTCTAATCTCATTCCACACAGGAGAAGAAGTGATGTGTGCCTCCCCCTAGCGACGAACCTCATCACACACTTTGTGCGTGCGCCACATAGGCGTAGAAAAATAGTTCGCTCGCCAAAAGCAACCACACAATTTAATGTATAAACGTTTGTATTTAAATGAAAAGTAATAAATTTTACAAGCATATAACGTTACATGAAACTTTAAGAAAGTGTCCACACTTTTGGCCACCACTGTATCATTATAAGCTAAGTTTATAAAATAAGAGAATTCTTAAACATGAAACTAAAAAATTTAAATTGTCGGAGATGTACTTCCATCGCTCCAGTGCAGACGCGTTCAAACTCACTTAAAATTTAATTAATTGCCACAGCTAATGTTTACACAAAAATATTTCTATTTCAGAGTAATAAAAAAACGAAAAGGCTACTAGAGGCAACGCACTCTGTCTTTCCATAGGTGAAAATCCTTGTTAAAAAACGTATTGTAGCTATTATGCATTGAAAACAGTCATTTGAGTCAATTTTAAAGCATCGACATTACATAATTTAAGAATTTTTTCTACAACTGATTTTTAAATATTAAATATGTACCATAGTCCAGGCAACGAAGGCTGAAAAAAGGGTCTAGAGGGAAAGTTTTGGAACACAATTTTTGACTTCATACCTTTGTTTAGACTAGTTAGGAGGTAAACATATCAAAAGTCCCCGCCCCTAGCCCCTGTGCTGAAGGGGGAGGGGGGGTTAGATGTCCCAGTTTTCGGTTTTTCGCTTATATCTCGAAAACTATGCGTTCTAGCGATATAGTTGTAATACACAAAATGAAAGCTGATTAAATTTGCTACAAGCTGCACCCCTCAAGTGTTTTAATATCTTGTATAGTTTTTGAGATATCCGCTCTTGAAAGTCAGTAATTTTGGAGAAAACACTACTCCCCCCACATTTTTCCTCTTTTTTGACCGGATAATTCTTCAATAATGCACCGAAACACTAAATTTTGGCCCTAGAGTGGTAGAGAATTTAATTCTTTTCAATAATATATCTTATTTTACTATTTTATCTATTTTCCTTCAAATTTTAAAGCGGTTTCAGTGTTGAGGGAAGAGGGTACTGGCAGTCCCATAGAGCTAATGCATAAGTTTTGAAATCGCAACTTTGGCAAAAGAATTGGTTTGCCATGTTATTCCACTTTCACAAGGTATTAGAATCATCATAACATCAATTTAACACAAAATTGAAAAGAAAATAACATCCGGTTATTTAATTATTAATTAATAAAGTTTTAAATTAGTGGTGCCATCTGCTGTATATTTTTGACATTTTTCAGTTTCAAAATTATATCATTAAATAACTAAATAAAATTTTCGTTTCGAATTTATGTCATTTCAATGTTACGTTGATTCCCTTACCTGGGCAAAAAGGGCTAGCATGGCAAAGCATTACATCTGCGGAAGTTGTTATTCCAAAACTAATGCATTAGCTCTATGGGACTGATAACACCTATGTACCCTTTTCCTATACTGAACGTCTAAATAACACTGATACTCATTTTGTAGGCCCGTTGTTACTTTAATATGTTATCTATTTAATTTCATTCGTCAAACCCCAGTGGGAAAACGGTCAGATGCTATTCCTGTTCTTCATCTTCGGAGTCAATTTGAGGGACCCCATTGACGCTGTTCCAATGGTAAGTTTGGCATGCTATGGGACCTTTGAGGCTTGCCATTTTTGCTGCTATACTTAAGCTGACACAGTTTTTCTTGCATCGTCCGAACATAATTTTCAGAACACCGTCAGGTGCTGCTGCTAGCTCACTGTGCACTGGGACCAGCAGAAGCGCTATCGAATCAGGAAGTCGGTTGATATCTTTTTCACTGAAGACACCAAGATAAACGTCAAACAAGATGATTTTCTGTCGAACAATTTAAATAAAATAGTCTCATCAACATACTTAAGGTGTAGCTTGAGGACAATTGGATGTAGGACCCTTCGAGCAGAAAGTGATGTGGACGATGCGGCATACGGCTGTTATAATGTCGGAAACAACACAGATACTTATTTTACAGGCACGTTGTTATACTTTAATATTTTGTGTCGACCTCATAGTCCTCTTGATGGCTACAGCTGATGCGCATAAGGACATCAGTTTCATAAAGCCTGGTCGTGGGAAGACAAACGATTTTTTTATTCTCATCCCAAGATCTTCAGCAACTGGGTTTAGGACGTGCCATTTTTGTAAACACGTTAGCTGGATGAGACACTACATCTTTCGTATTTCGAAAAAGCAGGACTGCATTTGCGAAGTTGTGTACGAAGTCGTCAGAGGTTCAGAAAGCAGCAGCGGTCTTTTCACACCCTTCCTTAACCACCTATCAATTACAAAAGGCAGGCAATACCTGCATCTTGAATTGTTATGGGGCTCCAACGAAAGAGGCCTTCCCCAGATATAATTCATTCTTGAAATTCGGGGCCACCATCAAGCCTGATATATCGTCTTCTTCCCACCGAGGAAGCAGTAAAACAGTATTTTCTGTGAATATTACATCAAGTTGAGCTGTGCTGGGAAATGGCCTGCCTCCTCAGGTGTATGATTGGAAGATTGAGAATAACTGCTTGATCTCAGTGCACTGTGAGTTAGCAGCAGCAACTGACGATATTCTGAAAATCATTTTCTGCAGATACATGAAAGTCTGTACCAGCTCAAACTGTAGTTGTAAAAAATCAAGTCTCAAATGTTCCTCAGAATGCCAAAATTCCCAGGGGACTAGCCGCAATTGGGTCTCTCAAGTTGACCCCGAAGATGAAGAACAGGGGGATCATCTGACCATTTTTCCTCTGGGGTTCGAGGAAAGAAATGAAATAGATAAAATATAAAAATAGCAACGTGCCTACAAAATGAGTATCAGTGTTATTTAGACGTTCAGTATAGAATAAGTGTACATAAGAGGGATTGTCAGCCCATAGAGCTAATGCAATAGTTTTGGAATAACAACTTCCGCAGATGTAATGCTTTGCCATGTTAGCCCTTTTTGCCCAGGTAAGGGAATCAACGTAACATTGAAATGACATAAATTCGAAACGAAAATGTTATTTAGTTATTTAATTATATAGTTTTGAAATTTAAAAATGTCAAAAATATACAGCAGATGGCCCCACTAATTTAAAACTTTAATAATTAATAATTAAATAACCGGATGTTATTTTCTTTTCAATTTTGTGTTAAATTGATGTTATGATGATTCTAATACCTTGTGAAAATTTAATAACATGGCAAAGCAATTTTTTTGCATAAGTTGCGATTTCAAAACTTATGCATTAGCTCTATGGGACTGCCAGTACCCTCTTCCCTCAACACTGAAACCGCTTTAAATTTGAAGGAAAATAGATAAAATAGTAAAATAAAATATATTATTGAAAAGAATTAAATTCTCTACCACTCTAGGGCCAAAATTTAGTGTTTCGGTGCATTATTGAAGAATTATCCGGTCAAAAAAGAGGAAAAATGTGGGGGGAGAAGTGTTTTCTCCAAAATTACTGACTTTCAAGAGCGGATATCTCAAAAACTATACAAGATATTAACACACTTAAGGGGTGCAGCTTGTAGCAAATTTAATCAGCTTTCATTTTGTGTATTACACTTATATGGCTAGAACGCATAGTTTTCGAGATATAAGCGAAAAACCGAAAAATGGGACATTCAACCCCCCCTCCCCCCTTCAGCACAGGGGCTAGGGGTGGGGACTTTTGATATGTTTACCTCCTACCTAGTCTATACAAAGTTATGAAGTCAAAAATTGTGTTCCAAAACTTTCCCTCTAGAACTCTTCGTTGCCTGGACTACCAGCCATTCGCAAGAGAATTTAATAATTTAGAAGAAAATACACAAAAAAAAAATTAAATAACTTTTAATGTGCACAGTTTTTTTTATAAGTTCGTGGACATTAAGTATATGTGTTGCAATTCAATTTTTTTTTAATCTTCTAAGTCCTAAAATCCAATAAATAAATTTTTATATTGCTTTAATAATGATTTGTAAAATGAGGCAAACAAAAGTGGCCCCGGTCTAGAGATAAGAATACGACAGAAATGTTGCCAAGTCTAAAACCAATACAAAAACAGGTTTGCTAACTGGAGCTATTGATCGCTTCAATATTAAGCCCAAACAAACGCTTGGCGGCTTATTTGCCGGCAACTACGCTACGGTTTTAGAAGCTATAGTTGAAAAGAAATATAAACAAGGTTTGTATAGCTGATCAAGAAAAGTTCCCACTAGTGATTAATTGATTATTTCGGTCGTTATTTGTCCTAGAGAATCGGACCTTTTTGTTTTTAGTAATACAAAACATCCTAAATTGATTGCATGACACAAAACTTGCATTATGGGAAGTCTTCATACAATAAGAACTAAAATCTGAACTTGCTACTAGTCTATGAGTAGCTCTAATGTGAAGCTAATCCGATCCAACCAATGCAAAAACCAGTTTCAGGCGGCTTCAAGAGTTTTTCTCGCCAAGCATTTCAACGTATTCCTATCTCTAGACCGGGGTCACTTTTTTTTGCCTCACCCTGTATAAAGTTTAGGAGTACATATTTTATCTGTGGATGGACAAACATTTGTTTTAATATCAAAGCCATGAGCTGAAGATGGTTGTTTCAACTTTTAACACTTTACCTACGGGCGTCGACTGACCCGTAGACTAAAAATCTTCTAGACCAGCAACTTAATCTAATGCCTAGCTCTTCTAACGTGTCGAAAGCAACTAAAACACTATTAAAGGTTGATTTGTTGATTGGCATAATTGTACTTTCAATTGTAGGGCTACTGTTTCTTCGGAATGTTCTCTGTTAAAAAAAAGTTACCCACTAGTGATTATTTCAACCGTTAGTCATCCTTTTACATCGGACCTTTTTGACTATGTGAACAAATAACATTCTGAGTTAATTGCATGACCCAAAATTTGCATAAGGGGCTGTTTTAGTATTAAAAATGTTACGAACTTTAAAATTTTCAATAGCAACACCCAATTTTAATTACTTAGAAATGTGAAAAACCCTCGAAAACCCCTAAATCTAAGTTTTTGTTGCATTTGGATGAATATTTGACGAGTTATTCAATCGAATCACTTGTGGATCTTTGGGGGACCATGTCTAAAATGACAAGCGTAGTCAGTCTGTAGGTTTATTAATGGAGAAAAATAAGCACAAGGTCAAATATCTTGAGGATGGGCCTACGAGGGATATAAAAGTCAATGAGTAGCTGTATATATTCAAAAATAAAGTCGAAAATAAGTTGTAGTAAAAAATAGTTCCCTATCGTCACTTGATAAGGGTTCCAAATTACGAGATGTCATTGGCTCTGTTAAATCCCCTAAAGGTGACTGCAAATAGGCAGCCAGAAACCATTACATTAGTTCCCTTAGACACAAAGGGGGCGCGCTAGTTTCTATGTCAATTTCAATGTAGAAATTCTCCAATGAGAGTTTGAAACTTAGAGTGTTCTTAGTCTATGGGTCAGTCGACGCCCGTAGGTAAAGTGTTAAGAAAACATTAATATATTACCGAGTTTACGGCTTATTACTTTTTTTAAGGGGATACGTTACCCAAAACATTATTTCCAGAAATAATAATATAAACTTGTAGAAATATCATCGCTTTATATAATATTCACTCAAAATAAACATTTTCTAGCAATAAAAACAAATATTTAAAGGTAGTTTTTTATTTATTTTAAAAAAAGTCAAAAATATGAACTTATTTAAAACTCTACTACTCTTTCAATTTTGTGAATAACTCCACGAAATTTATATGGTTGATTTTTAGTTATATTTGTTCAAGAACTGTGCATGGATTTTAAAATGGGAGCTACAGTTAAAAAGTAACATACATTTATACAGAAAATCCACAAAAAAAATATTGAATTAAAATTTTTTTTTAGAAAACAACTATACATGGTAGACCTTATTTCATGCACAATTTTGTGCACCATAGATATAAGAACACAGGTTGAAAATTTCAAAATTCTAACTTAATTAGCAAAAAACCCTATCGATTCTTTAAACACAAAAATTGAAAAACGCGAAATAGAGGGGGGGGAAAGGTTGCAAACATACGAAATACATATTGAAACTTATAGGAGGGACTCCAGAAAATATCTAATAACTTTTTTCTACAAAAAGCTATCATTATGAAACTTTCATTGAATGTTCAGAAAGATGTGAATATTAATAAGTAAACTTAAAAATCGATATTTTGACCAATTTTTGCGTACCGTATCCCCTTAAAAAATATCGGTAAGATAAAATAATATTAGTATGAAGGTTATTTTGATGAAAAAATATTAAAGCATTTTTCAATTGGTTACCTTGCATTCAGACTATAATATATAACGAACTTAATCTGAGTAATTTCAGAATATGTAAACATTTTTTTTTTGAAGCATTTATTTTTGTGTTACAAAATATAAATCGGTATTCGGCAGAAGAAGGATTTAAGATTTTATGAAAGCCAGGGCTTTACCGTCTTCTCCCACACACTTGCTCGTATTGTTTAACACGTAAATATTTGCTTAGAAAAATTTTTGCTTGTTGAAATACTTATTGTTGCTAGTAGTTTTAGCAGTTTCACGAAAATACATGTAAAAAAAAATTACATAAAACTATTTTACAATATGCACACATTTCCAAAAACAATATATTCGTGAAAAATTGATAAGCGTATTTTATAAAGACTAATAAGATGCATGTTTTAATTTTCCACGAAAAACATTGATTTTATAAAAAAAATGTTTTAACAAAATCAATGTTTTTCGTGGAAAATTTATACACGCATTTTATTAGTCTTAATAAAATACGTTTATCAATTTTCCACGGAAATATTTTGATATTTTTACAAAGAGCAATTGTTTTGCATGTTGAAATTCTTTATTACTGTGTTGAGTTGATTCGAATGCTCCTTATTAATAAAGCAAATATGTAGCTATTTTTAAATAACTTAGGTAACTATTTGTAAATAAACTTTGGGCAAAGTTTTGGTATCTTTAAGAAAAAAGACGAGTGACGTACGTACAAATAACATAATTTCAACCTTCAAAGACTTTAAGGTAGGCGAATACCCAAAATTCTAAAATTTTTACTATTGGCTTAATCTTTTCTAAATTTGGCATAGTGATTTCAAATATAATAAACAATGCTTTTTGGGCAATTTTTTTTATTTAAATATAATTGATTTATTTTAAACAGTGTTTTTCAACTAAAAAAAGGGGTTTGCGCCAACACTTCTAGCATAAAAAGTTTTACATTAATTTACCTGAAATTTTTTACAGATGCTATTTCAATATATATCTGTGCCACGAACCTCTAACATCTCATGTAAATAAAGTAGTTTTTTTTTTTAAATGTCCAAGTGTAAGTTAATCGAAAAAATCATTTTTTTGTGATTAATTTGTAACATTTTTCTTAATAACTTCTTTTCTTGTAATTTGTATGTAACTCTAGAGGGTCATTGCATGCATCAGTTCAAAACGAAGAATTTAACACATAATTAATGTTTATAGGATGAAAATTCAATGTGGTAGGCTTGTTAGCGTAAACCTCTTTTTTTAGTAGAAAAACACCGTTTAAAATAAATAAATTACATTTAAACTAAAAACAATGCCCAAATAGTATTATTCATTATATTTGAAATCACTATACCAAATTTGGGAAAGATTAAAGCAATAGTAAAAATTTTAGAATTTTGAGGAATTTTGGGTATTCGCCTACCTTAAGGAGGAAGTTTTAGCAGGGTCAGCCCCAAAAACAATTTCAAAAAATGTCATTAAAAGATAATCATAAAATAATTTTTAAAGTAAAATTGTCTGAAAATTGCAATTGTCCGTACATTGGCGAATTCTTCCATCTGAATTTACAAGCGATAAGTCGTCAAAAAAAAAGTCGCCAATGAACGGGCTTTGGACCCTATACCTAGTTATACTATGGCGAATGTGAGTTTTGCAACTAGACCATTGTATGAACGTTGCTAGGCAACCCACTGCAGATATGTCAAAAAAGACTCCGGATGATGAACAAACTCTGAAATTGAAGTTTAATTCGGGAGAAGAGAGACATTTTTGACAATATTTATTAGGGTGTGGGCTTCGGATAGGAGAAGGGGAAGTTCTTATTTGCATAATATACTATTCTAGTTTCTTTGGAGAAAAGTAAGTAAGTGTTGGAACAACTTCCAGAGAATATTTCAGCGTATGAAAGCCAAAATTCCCAAAAGTAAACAATGTTTTATCCTAATATTAAAATAAAGTTTTATGCTCAAAAATACACTCTTAAAACAAAAGAGTGAAATCCGCTCCAATTGGAGAATGCATTTTCGACACTGGAAAGGAGTGAATATTAAATCAGACTGAATTAAAATCACTTGTTTGGAGTGATCTTGTCGGAGGTTTAACACACAAAGTATCCACTCCTTTCGGAGAAGTGCATTTTCCAGACTGGAGGAGTGAAATTAACTCAGATGGAGTTAAAATCGCTCGTTCGTTTTAAGAGTGTACATAGTACTATTCGCATATTTTAGCGGCTCAGTGGCTGAGAGGTTTAACTGACTGCCTCGTAAGCCCAACATCTCGGGTTCGAGCCCCGGCTGAGTCATCGGATTTTCTGGATGGGAAAATAATGTGCACGCATGTCATGTGATTATGTGGCATGTAAAAGATCCCTGGAGGGCCCATTTGGCTTAGGTTCTCTCGGCAAAATTAAAAATCGTCATACTTTAACATCCACGGAGAACTAAGATTCATTGCAATCTGGGCGTCAAAATTGGTAGCGAGAGCCTCCTAGATGGTGCCATAAGAAATGGCACTCAGTTCAGGGGAATATGCTGAGTCTGCAAAGGCCTGATCGCTAATATTGCAGCCCTGTTAAAAAATGTGTGCATATTTTTAAGAAATGATTTTTACTGATTGAATTAATACTTATATAAAATAAAAATCGTTGGCTAGGTTTGTTTGTGATCAGTTTGGTTCATTACAACCCGAACAGATGTTTAAAAAAAATATCTCTATTTTTATACACTGTAAATAATTTTGGTGTACCTTCACACCAAAAATGGTGGCAACAAAGTAGCCACCAAAAGTGGTGTAAGGAAACACCGCCAGTAAATCGGTGTAATGAAACACCGATAATTAACTGGTGTGTAGAAACACCACATTTGGTGGCTACTCTGTTGCCAGGGGCCCGGATGGCCGAGTGGTAAGCATCGCAGGCCAGCAGTCTGCGTGCTGTCACGGGCGCGGGTTCGATTCCCGCCTTCGCCCTGGGTGTATTTCCTCTCTCTTTGTGACAGTAAAAAATCTTTCTGTGTCTGTCTTACTTGACGAAGACTTATAAGCGGCTCACTGAGCAAGCACACAAGTCGGAATATATATGTAAAAATACCCTACCCTACTCTGTTGCCACCATTTTTGGTGTGATAAAATGCCACCATTGATTTGGTGTGCGTAATCACCTAACGACCTAACAGGGTGTTCTGGTACTAATTTCAGAATCAAAAGGATAAAATGGTTATTTTTAAAAACACTTTTTGGTGTAAACTGATTTCTTACAAATCCTGAACAATAGACATATTTGTAATGTTAAAAATAGCTAATTTTTTAACTTGAGTTGATCTGCGACTTGAGTTGAACTCAACGAGGATACATGTATACATTCTACAAAAGATAAAATGAAAATGTACACATATTATACAAAAACATGACTAAAAAAATAATGTTTAGAATATTTAACGAAAATTAAAGATATCAAAAAAATAGGGTGGCCAGACATTGTTTAATTTGTTCTCAACTATCTACATAGCTGTAAAATTGTGCAATTAAACTTATTTTAATTATTTTATAGTTTTTTTCAAACAAAACGTAAATAAAATATCATTTATGAAAGTGTAATGATGGTATCATAATCGAAAAGTTAATCACTTAAATAATTCAGTTATCAATGAGCTAAATGACTTATGGGAAAATACTGTAATTATCCTTTTAATTTCAATATATTTTAATCCTATATACTAGCGCACACAAAAAAATATAAACACAACCCTAATTTTCTCGTTTTATCCAGAATTGCTAAAATTGAAGTTTTAGTTAAATTATTCAGTAGTAATTCAGTTATCTATATAGAGAAAAAAATATAATTGTGCCGCTTACTTTGCATTTTCGGCATATACAAACACGATTTACCATCATCAAAATCAAACTCATGCTGTTGTTTAGGGGTAACTGAATGCAAACACACAGACAATCATTTAAAAGTACTAACTGCACGCTGAAATAAGCTTTCTATCGAACAATTTTTAAAGTAAGTCTCAAATCATGCACATCACGAATAAATTATCAAAACACAGCTCTAATTTTCCCGTTACAACCAAAAAATTGCTAGATCGGCTCGATTTGTAACACCAAACTTGGTGCTTCGTTTTCAAAATGTCGTCGAAAGGCTACATTCTTGGTGTATGTTAACACCAATTTTTTCTTAAGTTTAAATAAAAACCATTTTGAGTGAATGATAACACCTATGTTGGTGCGGACACCACAAGTCGTGTATATTTGCACCTTATATCGCATTTCATAAACCAAAAACAAGTGTAATAATACTCCCTTGTTTTTACAGTGTAACAGTCAAATTTTAGAGAGGGTGATAACAAAAACTTAAAGGGAATGAAAGCTACCATTGTCAAAAGTTCGTTGCATTTATCTTATGGCGTTTTTGTGTAATCGCATTTTGATTAGATAAAATGTGGCTATTTGTGCAAAGTTGATGTTTATTCAATACGAACATGATCGGCGGATAGATTTCAAATTTGATAAACGATAAATAAATACAGATTAGTTTAAACTAAAGTTAAACTTGGGACTGGGAAGTCATTTATACGCCAAATTTCAAACACTTGTTAGTGCTAACAATAAACCGATTGTCTTGGAATAACCCCCAAAACACAATATTTATGTACATTCGAAGAAATCATGCCAATATGCACAGTTTTAATATCCAGTTTTTAACACATACCCCCCCCCCCCCCACTGCAACAAAAAAAAATCCCGTAAAACTTAGGGTTTTAAATTGGTCACTTGGTCGCTAGAATATAACAGCAAAAATTACGGAAACAATTTTTATTAAATACGAGCTAACCCAACTAAAACAAGCTTTGTCTTGTAAAATATACATAAACTTTTCGTATTAGATATGGTAAATTCCATTTATATATAGCGGCTTTGCCGGTAGGATATTCCCATCCAGAAAATCTGCGGACTCAGCCCAGAACTCGATCTCGAAATCTTGAGGCTATACGACGTGCAAGCTTCCTAAAGCGACACTTTAATTCCCAACTAACCGATGTTAGTTGAAGAGTACACGGGAAGAACCACTTGATTTTTTAGGAGTCTTACCTTATGTGTCTGCTTGGTGGACATTGGCGACAGAAAACCGGTTCTTCTTTCGGTTCTTCATTTGCGGTACAAACGGTCCACTAATCTCTGGCGTGAATCAGGGTTGCCGCGAAAGAAAAACAAAGCGAGTAAACGGTTTATTTATACCAGTTTAGGCGATTTCTCGCTATCATTGCCATAGAGGTCTATTAAGGAAACCCTTCCACGAAATCAAGTGGTTCTTCCAGTGTATTCTTCAATTGTTAACTAACTCTTGTCAATCTTTAAACAAGTGGTTAATTTTTCAGTTTGCCCTATTCTTCATGCTTTTACCAGATTTTATAATATCAAAAACATCAATAAATCCTCCAAAATGACAATGTTGAGAGAGAGAGAACAAGTTAAAAAAAAAACTCTGTAAACTGTATACACGTGTTTAAGAAAACGGTTTAAAACCGTAAATTGAATGAAACGGTTTTAAAAGTACAGGAAATTTTCGCAATAGTGTTTTTTACAGTGTGAGTTTTATTTGACTTGTCACTAATAAGAGTCTTGTAAGGTTTAGTATCATGAATGATAAGAATCATGCTGCTTTGAATCGATTCAATCTTTGCACATTGTCTTATGATCAATGACAGTGCAATGTTAAATTCTTGAAACAACTTATTTTAACAAACTCATCTAAATAAATTACAATGAAGCGTTTTGGGCTTTTTAATTTCTTCCTAAAGTAATAGATCTTTTAAAAGATATCGAGACATAATCCGTTTAAATTGGTTTTCGATATTTTCTTTCATAACAACCATCGTATCATTATTGAATCGAATAATAGATAACGAATACAAATAACACCGACATTTTGCTGCCATATTTTGATTTGTGCAGATAAAACGCAACGCTCGGTTAACGTAACATTTCGTGCATGCAAATGTTTTTTTTTTTCTCGATATGCTTTTTCCAAGAAATTCACAGTTTATTCGGTGATGCCATCCATAAAATAACAAATGGGCTCTTCGGAAAAAACACAACGATTGGTGTTGAGAGCTTGTGCTGTATCATTCATTTTTTTTGTTGCATGACCATGAAAAAAAGGAGAGTTGAGGAGACATGAAAATCCGACCAGATGTTAGTAAGGCAAATAAGCATATCTCAAAGATGAAGAGTGTTGAGCTTTCTTAGTTTAGCAGAACTGTAAATGACAACATATTTATTTTGAATAAAATACTACTAAAAAAAATCGAGTTGCAATTAGGACAAGAATTGATGAATCTTCAGCTTTTAAATCCTTACTTGCTGGTGTGTCAACAATCCAGAATGTGTTAAGGTCTTAAATATATAATACTACTAGCACTAGTACTACTAATACTACCACTACTAATAATAAATAATGATTAAAACTTAAAAATAACAATAATTAATAATAATAATAATAATAATAATAATGATGATGATGATGATGATGATGATGATGATAATAATAATAATAATAATAATAATAATAATAATAATAATAATAATAATATAATAATGATGATGATAATAATAATAATAATAATAATAACAATAATTAATAATAATAATAATAATAATAATAATAACAATAATAATAATAATAATAATAATAATAATAACAACAATAATTAATAATAATGATGATGATGATGATAATGATGATGATGATGATGATGATGATGATGATGATAATAATAATAATAATAATAATAATAATAATAACAATAATTATTATTAATAATAATAATAATAATAATAATAACAATAATTAATAATAATAATAATAATAATAATAATAATAATAATTTTATAATAATAATAAAATAATATTATTTTTACTACAATAATTAATTTATTATTATTATTGTTGTTGTTGTTGTTGCTGCTGCTGCTGCTGCTGTTGCTGCTGCTGTTGTTGTTGCTGCTGCTGTTGCTGCTGTTGCTGCTGCTGCTGCTGTTGCTGCTGCTGCTGCTGTTGCTGCTGCTGCTGCTGTTTCTGTTGTTGTTGCTGTTGTTGTTATTATTAATTATTGCTAATGTTATTATTATTAACAATAACATAATTTTTAAATGTTTCACAAGTTTAAAAGCATTAACTGTTCTTGATAGAGGGCATTTCCACGCGTGACTGACACTACATCAGAACGATTTAACCAGTTTCGTTTGCATAGTTCACAATCATTTTCTATTTATTTAAAAAAAAAATTGTATGTCAGTATACCACTGAGCATGTAGTATTTTTAGCAATCAGTAAAATTTGTTTTAATTTAATATTTAACTAAAAAATAATAAAAATGTCCTGATGTGACTGACACTACACAAAAGTTCATAGATTTTTGGCTAACATAAAAATTGTCATTTCTTCTGATTGTGCAGTAATACAGCATTCTACCACTGCTTATTTTAAGTATAAGGTTTGAGGCTAAATATATTAATTGCAAAAAAGTATTGAAATAGTATAGGAAAAAATTTATTAACATTTTTGTGCGTGACTGACACTACATTTGAGGCTAAATATATTAATTTAGAATTTGTGTGTTCTATCACAGATATGGAATTTTAAGCAATAATACCGCAACATATGTAAATAATTTAGATCATATTAAGTTAAAATTTGCAAAAATGGCAAAATTATGGTTAGAAAAAGTTACACAATGTCCCCTAAAGTAGGTTTCTGGTAATTTCTTAAACTCTAATTTCTTCTTCAAAATGCAGTAAATCAACATTCTACCAGTTCTTATTTTAAGTATAAAGTTTAAAGCTAAATCATTTAATTGAAAAATCGTATTGAAATATCATATGAAATAATTTATTAACACTTTTGTGCGTGACTTACTCTACATTCAACTTGTGACACACTACATCATGTGAATTGTATCACAAAAATGGAAATTTAGGCAATAATAACATAACATGTATGTAAATAGTTTTGAACATGGTAAGTTCAAAATTGCGTACATTATAAAAATATAGTTAGAAAAAGTTACACAACGTCCCCAAAAGTTGGTTTCTGGTAGTTTCTTACTTCTTTCTTCAATAGCATTTTCTGAAAAACTTTCCTTCTCAGACCACGTTAAAAGACTTCCCGACCATTGCAGATGTTTCAGTTTTATTGAATAAGCATCTTTACTTAACATTTGTCCACAAAATATTTGACGATAATTTAACTACAAAAGGAATAAAGCTCTTTTTCCAGCGTCAAGTCCATTTTCAGAATTTTGTTTACAGGTATTTCTTTTTACAACATTTAAATTCGTTTAATTAGCCGTGTAGTATTTTGGGGGCTTTAATGAAACATTGGCAGTTGTCTTAGTAGGTATTTGTCTAATTTTTAAAAACGGAGCAATTTTTGAGTGTTATGGTATCGGAAATATTTATCTTCCTTTGATAAACATATATCATTTAATCTACCTATTTTGTCCTTTACGCGTGTTGTCGGAAATGTATAATAGTGATATGTTTGGGCAGATTTCTTATGCAAAGTGAAAAAATCTTTAGCAAAATGTAGGTCAAATATCATAGAAAGTGTGACTTCTTTTATCCCCTCCTCACTGTATCACGAAGTCCATCAATTGGTCCTTTACCACGACTGAAGGCAAAGATGACCATGACTTTTGGAAGCGAATTACCACCCAAGGTTGTCAAATGGTCGGAGGATTGCAATAGAGGAGGATTACTTTTAATTGAAGTGTTGTCCGTAAAGTGGTTTTTGCTTTAATTTTCTTTAAATTTTTTAAATTTATCCCATCTTAAAAACTTCCCCTTTGCTCTATTTTTTCTTTTAGCTGTTGATATAGCCATCTTAAATCAAAATTATCAAATTATAAGAAATCTACAAATATTATAGCTAATCTAAAACATGTAGATCAAAAAGAAGTTGTGACTGACACTACAAGGCTAAAATGTGTTACAAATAGAGAAAAAGCTTTTAATTTAAAATTAAAAAGGTGTGGAATAACGCGGAGGTTACTATAGTAGGAAAATATCGTAAAAAACTGGAAATCAAGTCTTATTTTAAAAAGTTATAGAAACTTTTACATCTTTTCGTGACTGACACTACAGTCAAAAAGGAGATTTTTATCTTCCTAATTAAATATCGTTTAGTTATAATTGCCAATTAATAATGTGCTTTTAAGGTAGTTCTGATAGTGTATTTAAATAATTTTACCAAAAAATCTGATAAAATGTGTTTCTTACCTTAAAATTCATTTGTTCAAAATGATGAAAAAACACGAGACCATGCTTTCAAAACAAAGCAGCCATTTCGAAGCTACTGTGTTGCTAAAGATGAAACAATAATAGTTGTTGATACAAAAAAATAAAATAAAATTCAAACCTTTCTAAAGCAAATATAAAAGTTACAAGTTACAACTGTAGAATTTTTTTTTCCAGTCGTGGCCTCTTCTGACGTGGAATTACCCATAGGACAAACAAAACAATTGATTTGTATTAAAATATAGTGAGATATTAATTTCTTCGGATGTACATCACTATTAAGGTAGGCGAACACCCAAAATTACATAATTTTTACTATTACTTTAATCTTTTCCAAATTTGGCATAGTGATTTCAAATATAATGATTAATACTATTTATGCATTTTTTTATTTAAATATAATTTATTTATTTTAAACGGTGTTTTTCTACTAAAAAAAGTGGTTTACACTAACAAGTCTACATTGAATTTTCCTCCTATAAACATTAATTATGTGTTAAATTCTTCGTTTTGAACTGATGCATGCAATGACCCTCTAGAGCAGCGGTTCCCAACCTGGGGGCGATCGCCCCCAAGTGGGCGATTTGCGTTATCAAGGGGGCAAAAAATACTTGATGGGCGATCAGGGGGCGATGATTATTCATAGGGGGAAAAGTTAAAATAATACTGTACCTTTGTTCACAGTAAAACCATTCTCCAACGGTAACCAAACCAGCCAATTTTTACTTTCAACTCTTTTAAATTTTCGAGAAACCAGTAAAAATATATTGTTAATTAATTCACTTTTGTTCTTTAAAAATATGTGTTTTAATTTATGTTTTTCTACTTTATTTGTAAGTGACCGGATAAAGTTACTTTGGTCATTTTTTTATAAATGATAGTAAGTAAGTGTTATGAAACTGTTTTATAGCTATACTTTAACTCAAATTATGATTAGACATTAGAGGAAAATGAAAAGGGGGCGATGGATGTTAATCAACCTAAAGAAGGGGGCGATGGTCTAGAAAAGGTTGGGAACCACTGCTCTAGAGTTACATACAAATTACAAGAAAAGAAGTTATTAAGAAAAATTTTATAAATTAACCACACAAAAAAAGATTTTTTCGATTAACTTACACATGGACATTTAAAAAAAAACTTGTATATTTACACCAGATGTTAAAA
Organism: Hylyphantes graminicola; assembly: GCA_023701765.1. NCBI lineage: Eukaryota > Metazoa > Arthropoda > Arachnida > Araneae > Linyphiidae > Hylyphantes > Hylyphantes graminicola. Next base: position 9,143,044 of record CM043114.1, read on the forward strand.
GTTCATGGCACAGATATATATTGTAATAGCATCTGTAAAAAAATTCAGGTAAATTAATGTAAAACTTTTTATGCTAGAAGTGTTAGCGTAAACCCCTTTTTTAGTTGAAAAACACCGTTTAAAATAAATCAATTATATTTAAATAAAAAAATTGCCCAAAAAGCATTGTTCATTATATTTGAAGTCACTATGCCAAATTTGGAAAAGATTAAAGTAATAGTAAAAATTTTAGAATTTTGGGTGCTCGACTACCTTAAGTAATTGTTAAGAAAATATGTGTTTTTTTAGGCCCAAGCCAAAGTTATAACGCAAAATTCAATTTTGTCAAACCGCACTCTGCAGCAAAGAGTATTAGCCGAAAGGAAACCGAATTTGAAGAGAGGAACCCGTGCTCCTTATTTATAAATATTAGTTTTTACAGCGCCACGTTTTCCTTCTTGCTTCTCGGAAAATTTTTAGCATCAGATGCCTCTATTTATTCCCCCCTAACAGTTTCACATGTGCTTCCACTTTTCAGAGACGGAAGTTGGAAGTTGGGAAGGACTTGGTAAACATCGTATTCATGCTCTGGTGCCTTTTTAAGGTTTAAAAAAATTAAAAGGCTTCACTACACAGGATACCCATAATGATTATACATCGAAAAGGGATTGTGAGTCCCATAGAGCTAATGCATTAGTTTTGGAATAACAAATTCAGCAGCAGTGTTGCTTTGTCATGTTAGCCCTTTTTTCACAGGTATGAATCGATATAACATCGAAATGAAACAAAGGCCCTCGCCAGATAAGACGGTGAAAAATGCCCCCATTCCAATCGGGCTAATTTTTTTTCTGAAAATACCTCATAGTATGGACAACTTCTCAGCCAAGTTTCAGCTCAAAAATATGACGCATTTTTGAGTAAAAAATTAAAGTTTTTTTTCTTTTTAAATTGATTATTCCCTGAATATATTTGATAAATCCAAAAAACTACTCATGAGTTTTTAGATATCATTGAGTAGTATTCTCAGAAAAATCCGCTCATAAATCTGATCGAGCGATCATTCTTAAAAATGCAATTTTATTTTTCAAAAAAAAATTTCATGCCAAAATCGTTTGGTCACAACTTAGGATTTTGTCTCTACATATTCCTCTATTATCAATCTATAATATATATTTTTTTCAGATTTTTAAAATTATTGGACGATAGTTTAAAAAAATAATTCTTAAAGCCTGATTTTTTTGCTCTAAAATCCATAGATTTAGAAATAGCATGCCCACCGATTGCGCAATCCCGTACAACGCAATGATGCGTGATGAATCCACATTTCGTCGTTTTCGCAATGCATCACGGGATACTGATTCACAAAAATGGTTTTTCCGAAGAGTTACATACAATAAAAACTGCATTTTTAACTTGCTTCTTTTGTGAATATATACCTCATGCCTTACAGAAATTATCAATACGCATGCAGCTATAAAATTATGCTAGCGAAACTTGTAAAAAGTTTTAATTAGTTAATATTGAATATATATCTTTTATTAGTCGAATTATCTCATGGTGCCATCTGGTGGCGTATGGCATGCCATGTGCAAGAGCTTGCGAACTGCCTTATGGGATAATGGTTAACAAATGGCTTCACCTTTCCCCCTAGAGGCAGATCTGCTACTTTCTAAATCTATGCTAAATTCTTTAGTCCGAAAGAAATTCTCCCAGATTGAATTTCCCCGCCTTTGTTAGGAGTGCCATCTGCCGAGTAAGTAGTGCGAAAAGTCAGGTTTTAAGAATATTTTATTTTTTTTAAACTATCGTCCAATAATTTTAAAAATCTGAAAAAAATATATATTATAGATTGATAATAGAGGAATATGTAGAGACAAAATCCTAAGTTGTGACCAAACGATTTTGGCATGAAATTTTTTTTTTGAAGAATAAAAATGCATTTTTAAGAATGATCGCTCGATCAGATTTATGAGCGGATTTTTCTGAGAATACTACTCAATAATATCTAAAAACTCATGAGTAGTTTTTTGGATTTATCAAATATATTCAGGGAATAATCAATTTAAAAAGAAAAAAAACTTTAATTTTTTACTCAAAAATGCGTCACATTTTTGAGCTGAAACTTGGCTGAGAAGTTGTCCATACTATGAGGTATTTTCAGAAAAAAAATTAGCCCGATTGGAATGGGGGCATTTTTCACCGTCTTATCTGGCGAGGGCCTTTGAAACGAAAAATGTTATCTAGTTGTTTAACTATGTAATTATGTATTTTCGGAGTTTTAAACAGCCAAAAATATACAGCAGATGGCAACACTATTTTAAAACTTCATCAATTAATAATTAAATAACTGGATATTATTTTCTTTTCGAATTTTTTTTATACTGATGTTATGATGATTCCCATCTGGTGAAAATGGTATGACATGGCAAACCAATTCTTTTGTAAAAGCTGTGATTTCAAAACTAATGCATTAGCTCTATGGAACTGACAGCCCCTCTTCGTTATTTCGCAAAATGAACATTTGAGAAAATTGTATTTTTTGTTCAACTTCTTGTCACTTGTCAGTACGCTGTAAAAATGTGACGTGTATTCTGTTGTTATTGTTGTCGTGTGCCTCCAGGCCGCATCCTAGAAGGCAAGAGGATTGCAGTAGCATCGTTGGCCAGGGCTTTGAGTACCCATGAGAGGGTGGATGTCTGACTTCTACTCCGAGATGGCGCCACCTCCTCAATTTAGGCATGTCGCTGGAGGGGAGGGGCAATTTTCTCCAGACGACCTGCACCCACGGTAAACTGCGCTATGACCGATCACAGGAATTTCGGACTAACAGAGCACGTTCTCCGTGTGTACTCAAGACAACACAAATATCCATTCCTTACCCGGGATTCGAACCCGGGCCCACTCGCTTGGCAAGCGAGGGTCGAAACTACTACAAAAGCCGGACGACATTCTGTATTCTACACTGCTCAAAACAATTAGGGGAGCACATGTTTTAAACCCTTTCGCTCCCAATAATTCCTTTGGGAATCATCAGCTTGTGATTTTTTTCAGACTAAGTTAAATTTGCCACTTATGTATCGTTAGATACATCTTTAGATGGAAGAATAACGTATTTTGAAGAATTTAATATTTTTTTAATATTAAGAAAAATATGAAAAATATGGTAGAATAAATTTCACTTTAAAACAGTTTTAGAAAATAAATTGACCCTAAATTTTTCATGCTTGCATTTTTTAGATGATTAAAAATATATTTCAACTATTTTTAACAAAAAAGTTTTGAAAAAATGATTGTTATAATTTATTAAAAAGTTATTATTCCATTTCCCCCCTTTAAATTTAAGTATTAAAAAAAATTTCTCCTGCTTTTTACTATTTCATTTCGAATGCATAGTGAACCTATTTAACAAATTTCAGATTTATAGGACAAAAATTAAAAAGTTGGGAGTGAAGTTAAAGTTGGAATTAAAAAGTGCTCCCCTAATTGTTTTTAGCAGTGTATATTCTCGTATGCATCTGACACGGGTGGAAAGTCCTGGTTTGTTGCCACATGACCGGGGGTATATGACCTTCGAATTTTCATCCCTACAAGCCCATGGGGCCTTTTTCTACGCCCTTGAACTCTCCCGTTTCGACGTCAGAGAAAGGAGAACATAAAAACCTTAGATCAGAATAAAAACCTTCCCCTTTTTTGCCCGTCACAGCTCTCCCCAAATCTAGAGTCTTGAGGTTATTGTATGGGAAAGAACTGGGGATTATCTTGCACTTGCTGTCACTACTATACACGCCGGCAACCAACCAAATAAGAAGGCTGTAAGGAGCCTAGTGGTCAGGATCTCGGACTCGAGATTGGAAGGTCGTGCTCGTAAAATCTGTTGGGTCCGAAAGTCCTGTGGTCGGTCATTGCGCAGTTGGGAAGCTTTCCGTATCGTGTTCTGTTTGGCGACATACAGAATTAGTAACTGAACGCAAGCGAGACATCGCCTAAACTGGTGTCGAGGAACCGGTTTCCCCTCTGGTTCTTCATCTCGCGTTTCTGACTTCCCACACGTGATCTCCCGTTAGTGAAAAGAATCGAAGTTTGAGCTTTCGATTCTTTAGAAAGATTTTTCCTTTATGTAACGGAAGAAAAAATGACGTATTCGGAGGGAGGAGCTTGAGCTGAAACTTTGATCATAATGAGCGATGACGCAATTTGGGTCGGGGAAGAAGCAGAGGAAATGTTAATCATTTTGGGTTTTAAACATTTATCTTTGTTTTGAACGTGGGTTTTCTAATTTTAAATGTTTTTAGTGTTCCATTAAACACTTTACGATGCACAGTTTGGATAATCAGTTATATATTAATTAAAAACAAAATAATGTTATTTTAGCAACCTTTGTAAGTTTAAGGATTAAAAAAAAAACAGTTTTACAAACAGTTTTGCATGATTTGCTTTTTTCGTTTAATTCCTATTATTTTTGTTTTTTATACATAAAGCACGAACAAAAACTTCAGCGAATAAAACGAGAAAAAAATATTAAAATTTTACAAAAAAAAAGCATGTTCTAGTTGTGTGAAGTTAACGTTTTACTGCACACATTTAAAGACCTGTGAACGCTGCACCGTAATTTAAATTTTGATGAACTGATCAAGACTGATATTTTGTGGTAAAGCTTATTTTACAAGATAGCATTTATTTATATTTTTGTTCTCATGTTAAAGCGATATGTGAAAAGTCGTAGCACAGGAACTTGAGCTGAGTCTATGATTACTTACAAATTTACGAATATATTGTATTAGTATTGACAGCACAAAAAAATTGAATACAAAATTCCAAAGGCCTTATTTTAATTTTTATGTATTTATAATTCTTTTTATGCAACTGTTTATAATTTTTAAAAATAATTTTTTATGTAAGTTATAATTAGTCTATGCTCTCGTATATTTGACGATTTCTTTAATTTGAGACTTTTCCATTATTCTATTTCTATAACCATAATCCTTGTTAAATAAAGATCGCACCACTAAAAAAATGTTTTTGCCAGGGCAAGTGAGTAAGTAAGTTTTAAGTGCCATGGTAATAAGCAATAATTAATTATAAGTTCAATTAGTTGCTTCCAAATGTTTTTTCCTTTTAGCTTCCCACTACGTTTATTTCGTAAAAAGTGGAAGGTATTATGATCTTTCAGTATGTATGTCTATCCGTCATCCACTTTCACAGCCCTAACTACAAATTATGCAGGCAAGTGTGATGTGATACGTCAAAAAAAATCAGGGCATAGAAATTATATAAGATATTGAAAAATTCAGAAAAAATTCGAATTTGAAGTATTAAAATTAGTTTGAAATAACGTCAAATATATTTCATAAAGAGATTTTTTGATTGTATATTGATATGAAATGTTTTCTTCTATTTAAAAGCTAGGAATATTACATGTTAATTCTTTGAATATAAATTAATTTAGCAAACGCTAAGAAATAATTATTGAATTTTCGAAAGAAAATAAATGGAACTAGAAAAATAACAATATAATTAGGTAAGTAATATAGAATTAGGTTAGGTTTTGAATTATCGTTGCACTAGAGCTACACGAGGGCTATTGGCGACGGGCGTCGTATTTTAGAACCGCAGTCAAGTGACGAGCCGACACCTGAATAGGCACCCAACGCAACCGTTCAGGGCGACAACGTACGCAGCGTTAGGACTTTGAAGGATATTTAACGTGTACTCCCTTACACGGAGTATTATTCGTCGGACATTTTTGGCTGCACGGGCCGTTTATAGGACGGCAGTTATTTTGGCGAACTAACAGAGTTACGAATTTCAAATTTGGTAAACGATTTCCTAGTACATCTGTGGAGAAAAATTTTACTACCAGTGATTATTTTTCCAGTGATTTTGTCTTGCTCATCATAAAGAATCGCATTTTTTTTTTTTTTTGACTTAGTGGGTAAATAACATTCAGAGTTGATTGCATAAAACGTAATTTGGATAAGGAGTTGTCTTCGTATGAAAAATTTTACCAACTACGAAATTTTCGATAGCAACACCCCTTTTTGAGTTCACATTTCAAACCTATGACATATTTTAACACGAAATACCAACAACTTCAATGGTAAATGAATGTATATTAATGCTTTATCGCAAGTTTGTTTTGGTGCATCGGAACTATCATTTACTATTCTTTAATTAGCCAGATTAGATTCCTTGAAAAATAAATTGCCTGCTGTTGTAAAATATCTAAATTGGGGAGATGGTTAAATAAATAAAAAAAAAAACTCTGACCGACCCCAAAAATTAAGAAACTCAGGAGAGGCGACCGTAATATATTAAAAACCCCGTGGTGTAATAAGTTGTAATTTCTTAAATTTTCGACCTCCAGTTATCCTAAAATTGCGAAACTTGGGATTCTATATAAACTAGCGAATTTCCGGTGATTTTAAAATCACCTAGTTGGGTGATTTTAAGACCGCATGCCGAAAATCAGACCATAGTTTGAAGATTTAAAAAAATATTCCTAGTTAATGTGCATTTGCGCCGAGGTTTTTTTAAAGATAGTAGCATGGTATACAGATTGCTCATAAATTTCTGCATCCAACTTCGAACAATGCGCGAAACACCACACGACCACGTAATATTCAAATGATCCTCCAAAATTGATGTATACCTGTTAAAGAGTTTGCATTTTGTCTTGTTTTCTTTTTATGAAAAGTGAATTACATTTCTAACAAAATAAAGCCGACCTTTATTTGCTGTTGTTTTACTTTAGCAAAAGATGTTTGTTCATTGATAAGATTCAGGGATCTTGAAACTGCTGGCACAACTATATCTGTAGGCATTATTCTAGCTCCATGAATCATTAGTAAACAAATATTCTCTGAATCTTAAAATTAATTTCAAATAAAAAGAATTTAAGACTTGAGTCTTTAATTTTCGATAAATCGATTGTACAGAGGAATCGGAAAGCTAAAAGGAAACATAATTCATTTCTGTGGAGATTTCCGAGTTGTTCAGATTAGAAGAACAAATCTTTAAATATATATATAATGAGTTTTTCGTTTGTTACACGTCATCAATGACCGTACGACCGTATTTTATTGATTTCAATTTACCTTTTGCTTTTACTTGAATTATTGGATTAGTGTAATATGTTACTTATTAATACAACTATACATTTGTTCGATCTAAAATAATTAATAATCTATCAAGCAGACATTTTTTTTTTTACCGCAATTGGATTGCATTTTCTATTTCGTTCAGAGCATTGTTTAGTTTTCATATTTGAATGTCAATTAATGTGTAAACGTGTGTGTTTTTTTTATCTCAATTTTCGTGCAATCTACATGTAATCATACTTATAATTTGGTTATTCACTGCAACATGCAGATTCGTTACTTAAATGTATTGATTTTAATTCAATGGCCTATGCACTACATGTTGATTTTTCTTTATAGTAAATAGTAGTGATTTTATGTAGTAAAAATATGTGCAAACAGTACGTCCTTTTTAAATTTCAACACCGAATGACCAGGGCATGATTTACCATAAGACTTCTTAGGCCTTGGCCTAGGGCCGCCAAATTTTGAAGGTCCCTATTTATCAGTTTCCATTATGCTAAATGGTGTTGATTACCATTATTTCTGTAACTGTTAAAATTTTTAAAGACCTCCCACTTTGTTTTTAGATTGACTTTGTCTCAGAAAATGACCTAAAGTGATTGATATACAAGGAATCCGATAAAATGTTATAAAAAAATAAGATACATCCACCAAATAGCACTATTATTACATAGGCCATAGGGATACATGAACCGCACGTGGTCGTGGACAATCAAACATATTTTTTCTCTGGGGCAGGGCGGGGAGAGGAAGAAGAGGGATTCACAATAGATAGAAGTATGTCCCCCGTTTTTTCTCAGAAATCCAGGGTCATACCCAGGCAGAGGGCGGGGCTATTTTGGTGGGGTCACGCTCGAGTAGTTTGGAGCTATGTCACCGGTTAAACGGGAAGTGTGAACAGGAAAGCGGAGTGGAAGGGGGTAGATGAAAAATTTTCGGAAATGGCTTAATCTTTTTTATTAATTGCTTATAATAGGGCATTTCTATTTGAAAATTTAAAACAGAAACCACAATTTTAGACGAAGTAATCTTTTTTCGAACGCAACTGGCGCCTTAAACAACTACTTTTTCGTTAAGTAAAATAAAGCAGTGATAAGATTTCACAAATAGCTTATAAATTTGAAATTTTTTTTGATAAAACAAGTAATTATTTTTATATTTTGGTAGAAAATTCTTCGGATTGCATTTTGGAATTGATTCTACAAATATTTTAAATTGAGAAAAGCAAAACTGTATGAACATGTATGTAGTGTAGTTCTTCCTAATGTGAAATTAATCCTTGAATGCTAAAAATATTTTAAAAGTAAAATATCTCGTATTGCCTACTAATGTATGATTAATGTATACTGTTTTATTGTTTATTAAGCCAAGTATTTAATCATGAAATAAAAAACAATCTAAAAACTAAATTTTTAGTTAAATAATCTTAATTAAATTAGTTAAAAGTATACCTGAGAAAACAAAATAAGTTTATTATTTCAAACACATTCTAAATGATAAAAAGTATTTTTAAATATAAAGTAATAAAACGTATTTTAATTGTAAATTACTTCATTTAAAGTAATAAGTAAATATTCTTTAATCCATAAGTTTACAAAAAACTATGTATAAAACAATGTATTAGCGTGTCATTAACACACACCCTGCATTACTGAATGTAAAGTATAAACTTGAACTATTTTTAATCGTTTATTTACTTAAATAAATTTTACTTTATGTACGATAAAATTTCCAAAATTTTAATGCTTACACTATATGAATTTAAAATAATAATGTAAAAAGCAAGACTGTGTGTGCTAATTGTTGCAAAACCTCCTAAAAATAACTATTAATCTTTATTATTTCTTATTCTGTAATAACTGTCTCTTAAATGTTTTGAAAAATGTTAACGTATTAGTTAATAATATACTTAGAAGATGGCGTTACTGAAGCAGCAGTAGTTCCCAAATATCCTAAATATCACACAACTCTTCCCAAGAATCGAACCCCGTATGTATATAAAAGATTCGGTCAAGAGTAGTAGAATCGATTCTTTAGTTTGTTTACATCACAGCCGAGTCTGCTTATCGCGGCAACCTTCGCTTGCCCGCGATAAGCGCGCCAACCTTGGCGAAAAGATTTGGCGAGATAATTCCACAGAACACGATACGGAAACCCAGCCGCGCAGTTCACCATGGGTACAGGTTCCTGGAGAAAATTTCCCTCCCCTTCAGGGGCATGTCTAAATTACGGAGGTGGCGACAGATGGCAACATCTGTCATATGTGTTTGTGTGTTGTCCTACTTGACGATGGTTTATAAGCGGGTCCTTAGCGACCAAGCACACAAGCCTGAAAATATATGTCTACCAACCAACCAAACCAAATAAGAACAAGTTAGGGATGATGGATTTTCAAAAACCGATTTTTCAATGACAAAAAAAAAATGCTTTTCCTTGTAGTAAATAGACAAGGTATAGCTAGCCCAAATTTTAAAAAATGAATTCTTTTTGGCATATCCACAATTTAATGGTTTATATTTCTTCTTATTTGATTTTTTAAAAAAAATTGGCTTCAATTGAAGCCGCAATAGTTTGTTGTCAACAAATACCCATTCATCATTAGTCACGAAATTTTATTCTTCGTTTTTTTCTTCATTTGTTCCAAATGAAGCAACAATAGTTTTTTAAGATACTCTTTCACTATTAGTCACGAGATTTTTTATTTCGTTTTCTTTGAACTTTTTTTTCATTTGTTCCTATTAAAGTCCCCAATAGTTTAGTTTGACAATTTTGCTATCTAATTTATAACTTTGACTGAAAACGACCGAAATACTTTACAACTGTTTTATCTAACAGAACAGAAACATTCCATCGCAAACCTAGGCGCAGTTCCCCATAAAAACTGGCACAGAAATACAGAATGCTGACGCCACTGGGGGGAGCGGCCCCCATACAGAGCTCTAGCCCCCTCCCTTTTGAGTTGAGGAGGCATAAAAGCGAGAAGGGGGCCAAGCGATAAAACGAATTGTTGGAATTTACAGTGAATGATTGCATCTCTGATCACTAAAGCTAAAGCAGATTGTATAGAAGCAGAAAAATAGATTTAACTTGCAAAACGAATCCAAATTCAGTTGTGTTGAGTTGAAATATCGTCGCAATGGCTATTGGCGACGTACATTATAATTTAGAGGTTAGAACTACAGTTGTGACGGATGGGCCCGAGTACACTAGGACAGAAGTGCTCGTTAAATAGGTAGTTGGAATATTTGTGGATTCCAAAACCCCGACGGTGTCAGCGTACGATGTCGCTCGAAATTCCGTTGGGTGCCCGCTCAGGTAACGACCTCGTCACTTGCCCAGGGATCTAAATTATGAGGCGTTATTGGCTATGTTCAAGCTCCTAAAGGAGGCTAGAAATAGGCAGCCGTAAACGATTACATTACCTTACCTACCCTGGAACTACGGTCAAGTGGCTAGCCGACACCTGATTAGGCACAAAAGGTTTAGAAATTACACTAGGTTTTTCGAAATGACATTCCACAATTCCACTTTGTGAAATTGGTTCGAATATAAATATATGCATTTTTAATTTTCAATAAATAATTTTACCCAAAATATTCGATGTAATTTCCAAAAAATGCTAGTATACAGATCTGTTTGTTATCTACATTTACCATTTTTAAAAAAATGCGAGTATATAGATCTGTTTGTTATTGACATTTATCATTTTTAAAAACCCGTTTGTAAAAATATTCAATACAGGAGGAGAAATGCGGCTTAGAGAAAAATTTTCCCCATCGGATTAACACTGAGGCACGGTGGCTGAATGGTTAGTGTACTGGCCTTTGGAGCTGCTGAGGTCGGGTTCGAATCCCGGTCAGGCATGGATATTTGTATTTGTCAATAAATGTTGTTATTTGTCTATGTGTTTGTGTCGTCCTTTCTTTGTGTGTCTCCTGTGACTGTCCCTTCTGGCGAGCGGGGTAATGGGCTACATAGCCTACGCCCTTCCCTTCTAGAGGGCGCATTTGCATTCCATTCCATTCCAACACTGAGGCACTTCAGTTTGGAGACCCGCGATCCAGCGATCTTATTCCCCATTAGGTATTAGTTTCAAACTCCTGCTTTCCCTAGCTCATGGAAATAATTTTTTTGTTCTATGCCATCATCCTCAGAACCGAAAAATCGATGATCGGGCAAATTACGAAAAAGAAGAAAGCTGAAACGTTGTCCATGAAAAAAAGCTAAATATAGGCTTCTGCAACTAATTCATAACCGCATTAATTTTGACGCGAAAGCTCATTAGGCCTTGCATAATCGTTCGTTAAGTGGACCTTTAATTTACTCAAATACGAAATTAAGTTAATAGACGTTAGGTTGTGTCATTTTCGATATTTTATGCAATAACTCAAATAGATTTCTATGCAAAAAATCACGATCGTTGTTGTAATGAGGTATGGGTATGGCGTTTCATTAATTCGATTAAAATGTTGTTTGTACATAGTTTGCTTTTTGTAGGTGACGTAGTTTCTCTCAGCTTTTATTCCTACTTTTCCTTCGATTGGTGCTCTGTTTCCACGTAATATTGAATCCCCAATCGAGGCTCGAGTACGGGTTGGGTAGGGTAGTTAACATCTATATTCCAGCTTGTGTGCTTGATCAGAGACCCGCTTATAGGCCTTCCGTCAAATAAGACAGACACAGAAAGAGTTTTACTGTCACAAAGAAAGGAAGTACACCTAGGGCAAAGGCGGGAGTCGAACCCGCACCCGTTACAGTGCGCAGACTGCTGGCCTGTGATGCTAACCACTCGGCCATCCGGGCCCAGAGGCTCGAGTAACAATTCATTTTCATCCAGAATTTGTGCTGCCATTCAATACCTGAAACTGCCCATTATTACCAATATTTTTTGTAAAATTTGTCTTTGAATCGGTTTAATGAATTAGGATAATGCCGCCTACTCACATTAGTCCAGTCATTAGGTAGTTTTCAAATGCAAAAGGTGGGGTCAAAGGTTTTATGCTTTTAAGGGGTTTATATTGATGCTAATAAAAAGAAACTATGGTTGCCCACCAAAATTTCCAAAGGCGCAATTTTGGAGAGCCAAAAAACCGCGAATTTTTTGGACTTTTTTTAGATTTTTTAATATAACTCTGTAACTAGAAATCCAATGGCTTAGCCATCAATTACTATTTTATAGAGCATAAAATTCTCTACAAACTGCATTATCTAAAGTTACCCCTAACCCCACCAGGACGTAACCTACAGCTCTTAAAAAGGGGTGTATTTTCCCACATCTAGCAAAATCGCGAAAAATCGCACCCCTCCACTTTCGGATTGATTAAATGCATATTTTTTTTTGGTTTGAATATTTTTACTTTTAAATAAAATATCGAAAGAAGAATGCTTTTAAAATATTTATGATTAATTTTTAAACTTATTTTTTTCTTCGTAAAAAAAACGCAATGTAAATCGAAGTTTAGAAACCATTTTTGGTGCGCTCGCTTTTAAAATCAAGCGACTATTTTGTCACGTGAAATGCTGTCTTCTGCCTGAGCTGTTGAAATTTATGAGCAGCTACAAGCAACGAAGTATAAACAGTATCACACTGCGTAGATGGATGGTTGATGAATGGGAGAACCTTTATTTTAAAACGTTCGTATTCTTTGTTGGCTGTCCTTTGCTCCAGAAATCCGTTCCAACCAGGTATGTTTACTTTGATTGACCACTTTCCATAAAGTGGTGCGAGTTAAGTTGTCATTGCTTCAAAAACCAATTTAAAATTCAAAGTGAAAAGAATTTAAATTTAAGACTGTGATAGGGTACTGATTTGAATTAAAGTAAGGCGTTCTCATTGATAGTTGATTCTTTAAAAGACAGATGAAGAACCGCTTGATTTATTGAGAGTCTTCAAGTAATTGTGTCTGTTTGGCGAACATTGGCAACAAAAAAAAACGATTTTTCTTTGCTTCTTCATTCGCGGTACAAACGTGTGACTCGTGTCCACTGATCTCTGGCGTGAATCAGGGTTGCAGCGAAAGAAAAAAAGCGAGTAACCGGTTTCTTTACACCAGTTTAGGCGATTTCTCGCTATCATCACCTAAGAGGCCTATTGAGGAAAGCCTTCTACAAAATCAAACGGTGTTTCCCGTGTACTCTTCAGATATCAGTTGACTAAGTATCTAGTGCAGTGGTTCCCAACCTTTTCTGTAACATCGCCCCCTTCGTTAAGTTGACTAACACATATCTCCCCCTTTAATATTTATAATTTGTCCAATTATAATTTGAGTTAAAGTGTAACTAATAAAGCAATTTTATAATTTCACACACTTACTACCACATTTAAAAACAACCAGAGCTGCTTTATCCGGGTTACTCTTAAATAAAATCGAAAAAAAAAATGTTTATTTTTCGATTTTTATTTAGATTTTTTCAAAGAATGAAAGTGAAATAATTAACTAAGATCTTTCAACTCAATTCTGGAAAATTTAAGAGAGTTGACAATAAAAATTAAAGAAAAAAATTATCGTTGAAAACTTTTTCATTCATTTTTTTCACTTAGTATATCAATTATTATTTTTTCAAGCTCATACGCAAGTCTTTTTGGCAAATGCCCAATTGATTTCTTTGTTTGGTGAGGAGCTGGATAAATAACTAACATTTTTTAACTAAATATATTGACGAAACGAGATGAGAAGTAGTTCAGCTTTTTACCACAGTTAAGGATAGGTGTAAATAACACACAACCCACAGATTCAAAAGGGAATGTATCGACAATAGAATCAGGAATTTCTAACTTGGTCAAATCTTCAAGCCTTGTAAGAATGTCAGTTTGAAGCTTGTCACGATGATCAAAAAATATTAGAATGGTTTTACTGTACTATAGTACAGTATATTTTAATTTTCCCCTTTTGAATTCCATCGCCCCCCTATCGCCCTCAAACTATTTATTGCCCAATTAATAACGCAAATCGCCCACTTGGGGGCGATCGCCCCCAGGTTGGGAACCACTGATTCTAGTGCGTCCAAAGCATTTCACGTGACAAAATGTCGCTCGATTTTAAAAGCGAGCGCCCCAACAACGGTTTCTAAACTTCGATTTACATTGCGTTTTTTTTTACGAAGAAAAAAATAAGTTTAAAAAAATTAATCATAAATATTTTAAAAGCATTCTTCTTTCGATATTTTATTTAAAAGTAAAAATATTCAAACCAAAAAAAAATATGCATTTAATCAATCCGAAAGTGGAGGGGTGCGATTTTTCGCGATTTTGCTAGATGTTGGAAAATACACCCCTTTTTAAGAGCTGTAGCTTACGTCCTGGTGGGGTTAGGGGGAACTTTAGATAATGCAGTTTGTAGAGAATTTTATGCTCTATAAAATAGTAATTGATGGCTAAGCCATTGGATTTCTAGTTACAGAGTTATATTAAAAAATCTAAAAAAAGTCCAAAAAATTCGCGGTTTTTTGGCTCTCCAAAATTGCGCCTTTGGAAATTTTGGTGGGCAACCATAGTTTCTTTTTATTAGCATCAATATAAACCACTTAAAAGCATAAAACCTTTGACCCCACCTTTTGCATCTGACAGACTATTTTTCTGACAAAATGACTGGACTACATGGGCAAAAAGTCGTATTAACGCTACATGGAAAAGCGAACCGTTCTCATGTTGTCAAAGTCGTTTTAACGTAGAGTTTAAAAAATATTTTCTCCACAGATATCCATATAATAGAAGTCTCAAATAATGAAATTAAGAAAATTTTAAGAATCTACTATCTCCGAAGTATCGCAATTCGTGTATATCCAGGGATTTGCGATTTTAGGATCATAGAAGTTTGTATTGAGGTATTCGAAATCGTTAACAATTTGAGATTTTAATATGATTTTTTTTCCGGCAAGATCTTTATAAACCACCTTCAAAAAAATTGATAATGCCATTTAGAAGACAATAGTCGCGCTAACTGCAACTAAATTTATTTTAAAGTCTAAAAAATTGTAGGATTTTAGTAGCATCATTCGACCAAAGACCGCTAATTTCGAACTCTGCTCATGGTGTACATAATGAGACGAATTTCGGTGGATGTTTGTTTAAATATAGATTTCTTTTTACATTTTCACATTCAACAATTCAGATGATCCCCTTGAGTGCATTCAAATAAAACAATAAAAGAACACATTCATTAAAAATGGTGACTATAAATATGCATGCGAGGGAAACAACTAAAACAATAGAAATAGGTGTGGGGATTAAAACAACAATTAATTGTAAAAACAGAATTCTATTAAAATAACAATAGCAGAAACAATTGGCGAAAACATCTGTTGAATTTAACATTCGCGGTAGCAACAACCTGAGAGAGTAGTAATAAAAAAAATTCGTCCATTCGTAGAGGTAAGAAGGGGGTAAAGATGCTGCCACACAAAAACCAGCTAGCCCAATGAAGCTATCTATCGTTTTGTAGTAAGCCCAACCAAACGCTCTCTGAGAAGTACAGGGTGAGGCAAACAAAAGTGGCCCCGGTCTAGAGATAGGAATACGCTGAAATGCTTGGCGAGAAAAACATTTTAAGCCGCCTGAAACCTGTTTTTGCATTGGTTGGATCGGATTATCTTCACATTAGAGCTACTCATAGACTGGTTGCGAGTTCAGATCTTAGTTCGTATTGTATGAAGACGTCCCATAAGGCACATTTTGTGTTTTGCAATCAATTTAAAATGTTTTGCATTAACAAAAACAAAAAGGTTCGATTCTCTAGGATAAATAACGACCGAAATAATCACTAGTTCGAACTTTTCTTGATCAGCTCTACAAACCTTGCTTATATTTAATTTCAACTAAGCTTCTCAAACAATGGCGCAGTTGCCGGCAAATAAATCGCCAAGCGTTTGTTTGGGCTTAATATTGTAGCGATCAACAGCTTCAGTTAGTAAACCTGTTTTTGCATTGGTTTTTGACTTGGCAACATTTCTGTCGTATTCTTGTCTCCACTTGTATTTGGCGGAATTTCACAGTGGAGTTTGTATCATATAGCAGGGTTTCCCAACCTTTTGGCACCTGCGTATCACTTGACTTTTTGAGAAATTTTGGCACACCACCAGACTTTAATATTTAAATAAACGTAGAATATTTACTCTTCTCAAAGTGTTCAAAGGCTTTTTGAATTAAAATTCTTAGAAAATTTTATGGTTAAAGGTTAGATATTTGTTTATAACACACTAATCATAAAGGAGAAATAAAGTCATTATTAGTATAGTCATAGTTTTGTAAAATGGTATTTTTAAGTCCAAATTAATTATAATAAAAGTATCACTTTAAGATTTTATTTAGAGTTAAGAGAGATATTGTTACGAAATTAATATATTTTGAGCATTTTTAAGAAACTTTGAAAGGAATTATTGGTTGTAAAAGATACATTGAAGTATGAACTTTTCAGTGCATATAACAAATTTAATATTTATGCCATTTGTCCACTGGAAAATAACGTTGCCACTTTTCATCTTTAAAGTGACTTTCAACTTAAACGGTTTGTTTACTAAGGGTTGGTTTGGTAGGTTGGTATACATATATTATCAGGCTTGTGTGCAGAGAGCCGCTTATAAACCTTCGTCAAGTAAGACAGTCACAACACAACACGCACTCACATGCACACATATACCGTGACAGATGCTGCCATCTATCACGTATCACGCGCCACCTCCACAAATTAGACATGTCCCTGAGGGGGAGGGAAATAGTCTCCAGGAACCTGTACCCGTGGGAAACTGCGCAATGACCGCCCACAGGACTTTTGGACCCAACAGATTTTAAACGAGCACGTACTCCGCATATACTCGGTTGAGTTTTCAGCGACCAGGGCTCGATCGCGGGACTTTCTGATCCGTAGATCGAGACACTGACCAAGGGCGCCTCACAGCCCGGCTTACTAAGGGTTGCTTGGACACTTTCTGACTGCCTCACTTGTTTTCTCGCCAAGTATTTTAATCTTTTTCTTAACTCTCTGCGTCCACTGGTCTTGGGTCACAGGTTCAATACCCGCTGCATCGTCGCCTCTCATTACACGCTTTTCTTTATCGCTAAACTATTATTAGCATCATAACATAGTAGTATGCTGTTAATTCAAGTTTCCGCGTATTTGCATTACTATTATAAAAGTTCCCAGGTATTAGAAATGCGTGTTTTAAGGCGTTAAAACAATCGCAAATACACTGCTCAAAACAATTAGGGGAATGCATGGTTTAAACCATTTCGCCCCCAATGATTCCATTTGGTATCATCAGCTTCCAATTTTTTTTTCTGACTAAGTTAAGCTCGCCTTATTTATCGTTAGATGGAACAATCAAGTCTTTTGAAGAATTAAATAATGTTTGTTTTAATTGAATAAAAATATGAAAAACATGTTAAAATAAAATTCACTCCCAAAAACTTTTATGAAATAAATTGACCCAAAATTCTTCACGCTTGCATGCTTTAGAAGTCTAAAATTTGAGTTTACCTTTTTTATAATTTAAATTTTGAAAAAATCATTGTAATAATTTATTCAAAAGTTATGATTTCAATTTTTGGCCCTTAAATTTTAGCTTAAAAATTAATATTTGTTTCCCTGTTTTTTTATCATTTCAATCTGGATGCATAAGGTATATCTTTCACAAATTTTAGATTTTTATAATAAAAATTAAGAAGTTGGAACTGGACGGGTAAACAAAAGTGCGCAAAGTGCTCCCCTAATTGTTTTGAGCAGTGTAATATGTATTCGATAATGTGGCTGTCTCACGCCGTGGTTGGCAACAGCGCCAACGGTTTGTTTTCATTTGTTGCCTATGTTTGCCTATGTTGCCTTTATGTTTTGGTGTTCGAAAATGAGTTTTCTAAGAATATTGAAGATTACATTTTTTTAAAGTTAACTTCTTGCTGGGCTGATGGTTGCTCAGAACATTTGTTAACAAAATCTTGTATTATAAATAAAAAAAAATTTCAACTATATCAGTCCATTTTTGGAGTGAAACCGAAGCAACTAATGAAATCGCTTTTCTATGAAAAATGAAAACAAGAGCACTACATCATCTGGAACATTCCCATTTTATAACCGTGTGCAAAATATCCTATTTATTAAAAGCTTTAAGAGTGTATAAAGTCACAGTTATTTTAGAAATCAATTTTCAAAAGATATTTTTTAAACGAAAGTGCATTTTTCGGTAGTCAATAAAGTTGCATTTTTCGCAGTGTTTCATTCTGCATGATATACACACATACACTTCTCACATAGCAATAAAAAATACTATATAGACCATGGGATAAATTACACTTTAAAATTTGGTGAAACTGTTAGGTAGAATAAAAAAAAATCTGCAATGTCAAAAATATTTTGCACTGTTTTATTCTATATATTACACCAACACAATGGTGCATTATTACAATTTTTCAAGTGGTAATAAATACTATATAGATCGAGCTCGGTTTAAATTCCATTTTTAATTTTTTTGGAAAGTATTAAGTGGCATTAAAACTTTTTCTGCAATGTTAAGATTTTTTTTTGCACTTATTTACTCTATAAAAAAATCCAGACGTAGTTCGTAAATAACTTTTTTTGCAGCATAGCGCCTGTAGTTTGTTTGGGCGTATCATAGAAACGGTTATGTTTTGACAGTTTAGATTTTGCATTTTTTTTTAAACCAGGTATCATCTCTCATAGAGTTAAGAAGAAGATGGAGATGAAAACCAATACAGAAACCGATTTGCCATGTGAAGACATAGATCGCTTTGGATTAAGCCCAAGCAGACGCTCTCGGCGAGCTATTTGGCGTTATTCTAAATCGGCTTACTTCATCGACTTGGCGACTTTCTGACTACCTTAATGTAAACTACAGGGTGAGGCAAACAAAAGTGGCCCCGGTCTAGAGATAAGAATACGACAGAAATGTTGCCAAGTCGAAAACCAATACAAAAACAGGTTTGCTGACTGAAGCTATTGATCGCTTCAATATTAAGCCCAAACAAACGCTTGGCGATTATTTGCCGGCAACTACGCTACGGTTTAAAGGCTAGTTGAAATGAAATATACCAAGGTTAAGGTTTGTAGAGCTGATCAAGAAAAGTTCCCACTAGTGATTGTTTGATTGTTTCGGTCGTTATTTATCCTAGAGAATCGGACCTTTTTGTTTTTGGTAATGCAAAACATTCTTAATTAATTGCAAGACACAAAATTTGCATTATGAGACGTCTTTATGCGATGCGAACTAAGATCTGAACTCGCCACTAGTCTATGAGTAGCTCTAATGTAAAGCTAATCCTATCCAACCAATGCAAAAACAGGTTACAGTCGGCTTCAAGAGTTTTTCTCACCAATCATTTCAACGTATTTCTATCTCTAGACCGGGGCCACTTTTGTTTGCCTCACCCTGTATAATTAATTACAATAAAACTTATTTTTAACTTGTGACGGCAATTGCTATCATTTTGTGTAATTATTCCTATCTCGTGCTGCAGCCTGAACTAACATTGAGTGAGCGGTTTGTTTGAGATTACTAGGATCGCTTGGCGACATTTTGGCGGCTTCACTTTCTTTCAGGCCAAGCATTTCCATCTGCTTCTTTTACTCTACGTCATCTCTATCAAATATTATAACCTCCATGATTGTGATAGACAGAAGGCGAAGTGAAAAGACGATTATGAAATTCGCTTTCGAAAACAATAAAGCGGTTTCAACTGGTTCTCGCTTCGCGATCTTGGAGCTTTGACCGTCTTTACGTGAGTTAATTATTAACGCGTCAATAAAGGATTTATTCACGATTGCTCGCCCACACGGTTCTAAAGGCTTGTAGAATGAGTCAGAAGTTATGAGTTTATTTTATTTAAATGAAGTTAAAAGGAATGGGTTCTTCCGAGGATTAATAAAAATTAATTAGAGCAATTAATTTGCTTTTATGAGTCATTAAACTTTTAAGAATATTTTGTTTGTACAAGTTTAAAGGTCTATAGAATCATATTTCATGTTATGTGTTATTGTTACAAACATTAATGGTATGGTTTGGTACGTATATATTCCAGCTTGTGTGCTTGTTCAGAGAACCGCTTATAAGCTTTCGTCAAGTGGGACAGACACAGAAAGAATTTTACAGTCACAAAGAAATGAATAACACATAGACAAATAACAACAATTATTGACGGTCACAAACATCCACGCCTGACCGGGATTCGAACCCAACCCCAGCAGCTCCAAAGGCTAGAGTCCTAACGATTGCGCCACCGGGGCGGGGCGGCTTACAAACATTAATATTGGCTTGTAATGAAATCGTTTCCGGCTGCATATTTCTCCTCCTTTAGGAGCCTTAACACAACAAATTACGTCACGTAATTTAGAACCCTGGTCAAGTGTCGAGGTCGACACTTGAGCGGGTACCCAACGGAACTTCGAGAGCCATCGTACGCTAGCCATCGGGAGTTTCGACTACACAGATTTAACGAGTACGAATATATCAGCAGTGTACTTGGTCGCCCCGATTATTTTTAGAAAAAAATTTCCACTAACACGAATACCGAATACGTCTATAGTACGGCTAGGACGAGGAGAGAACCAGGAACCTTCGTTCTCGGATGAGGGGCTCTGTCGCTTACAACCTTGTCGGGCCCTTCAAAAAACCTAATTTTCATTCAGTAACACTGGTGTTTGACCAAAACGCAAGACGTGAAACCTCCTCATCGTGAATCCATATGAAATAATTTTTTTTCTGTTAAAATCGGCCTATAAATTGTGATAAAAAAGTTATCAAAATTTCTATAAGCATTGCTTACAAATTTTAAGCCTTTGTAACACGATCATTTTTAAATAAGTATTAGTGTTAATTTTTTTAATTTTTTTTATTGACAAATGGTCGTTCATGTTGCTGACAACAAAAATAACAATAATAATAATTATTATTATTGTAAGAACCTTATAAACCGAAGCGGTCCACTTTTACGCTAAAATAACACAGGCTAATCAGGCAATAATAAATTTTACTAAACGTGATACATTTATATACGTTTTGGACACGTTTTCTTCTTATCTACTTCCTAAATAATTTTATGTCTTTTCATTTTATTGTGAATTAATTACGCATTTAACATGGAATTATTTTACAAAAATGAGTTTAATATTTCCACCAAATTCAAATTCTAAGAATTAAATGAATTTCAAGCCGATCTTTTTTTTTTAAAATAAAAAAAAACGTTCTCCTTGACGTACTTCCTAAATAATTTTTTAGATTTTTTCCATTTTTCGTGAGATAATTAACACTATTTAAACAGGGGATTTAGTTTACCAAAATAGAAACGAGTTTAAAATCACAATATCGAATTCGACTAGTAGCAGGTCCGAACGCCGGGCGTAAACGCTACACACACCATTGGCGATACGGCGTATCGATGGGTCAGTTTGAGGACCATTTTCCTGAAAAAACCGAAACAGTTTTAATGGTCCAAGACTTTACTTGTATTCTGAATTAAGCCCAACAAAAAGAAACTAGGAAAAAATAAGTGTTAGTTCAGGACTAGAATCAACTATTTTTTAAGTAACATTTTAGGGCGAAAAATTGGAATAG